>JANHZT010003223.1:40608-55656 GCA_032468215.1 Stegonotus admiraltiensis | reverse complement strand
GGAGAGAGAGTGTGGAGATGCCCAACTGGTCCTCCAAATTGTTTACAACCAATGCCTTATCCTTCTTGAGGATATTGTTATATCCATGTCGAGTAAAACACTCCTACCGTTCAGATTTTCACCACCTTCACGAGAGCAAGGAGCACTGTCAGCAACCATCAATACCTGAGTGAACTGTCTTATAATACTGTTTAGTTGACAGAATCAGTTGCTGTGTATGTTCCAAAATTAAATCAAGAACAGAGGAAAGCCTACGATGAAATCATGGACAGTATTGCTTCTGATTCTGGGCAGTTGTTCTTTCTTGATGCTCCTGGTGGCACTGGCAAAACTTTCTTGAACAATCTCTTGCTGGCCAAAATTAAAAGCAGAAGGAATATCTCCCTAGCTGTTGCTTCCTCAGGAATTGCAGCTACCTTGATCGACGGAGGCAAGATGGCTCACTCTGCCTTCAAGTTACCACTTAATCTGAATCATTCTGAGTCTGCACTTTGTAACATCTCTAAGCAGAGTGACATGGCTCAGGTGCTTCGAGAAGCCAAACTTATCATGTGGGATGAGTGCACCATGACTCACAAAGAAGGTCTTGAGGCTTTAAACAGGAAACCCCAGGACATTAGGGGCAGCAACCGTCTTATGGGTGGCGTTATGATGCTTTTGACTGGTGACTTCAGACAGACTTTTCCTGTTGTGCCACAAGGGACACATGCAGATGAAGTCAAGGCCTGTCTCAGGACATCCATCTTACGGTCTAAAGTCAAAATCCTGACCTTGACAGTTAACCTTCAACGTGATTTGAGGGCAGAAAAGTTTTCTAAATTATTACTTGATATTGGTGATGGCAAGCTTTTGGAAGAGGAGGAAAGAATAACTATTCCGAGTAACCTTTGCGATGTTGTGACAGATCTGATCAGCTTGACTGACAGAATATACCCCAACATTCATCAGGCTGGAATGGATTGCGGTTCATGGCTGAGGGAAAGAGCTATTCTCACTCCAAAAACGACTCAGCCAACAGCATCAACAACTTTCTGCTGGAAAAGTTGTCCACTGAGTATGAATCTGTGGACTCAGTAATGGAGATCGGGATGCTGTACATTACCTTGTGGAGTTCTTGCACACTCTCAACCCACCAGGATTACCACCTCATGACCTCTACCTCAAGGTTGGCGTTCCAATCATGCTGTAATGCAATCTAACCCCTCCAAAACTGTGCAATGGCACCAGGCTTCAAGTGAAGACTCTGTACAAACACGTAATCAAAGCCATAAATTTCACAGGCGTCAATCAGGGAGAAACCATTTTCATACCCCAAATTCCTTTGATCCCGTCAGACTATCACTTTGAGTTCAAACGTCTACAATTTCTCATTAAGGTTTGCTACACCATCACCATCAATAAGGCACAGGGGGACAGACTTTGAAAGTGGCTGGTGTGCATCTGATGAGTGACTGTTTCTCCCATGGCCAGTTCTATGTGGCATGCTCCAGAGTCAGTTCACCTGATAGCCTGGTCATCCTCCAGCCAGACAGCAAAACCAGGAATGTTGTTTACAGGGAGGTCCTGAGCAATTCATCTGAGGGACGAATTGAAAGTCTATGCCATGCAATTTATTAGCCTGGCTACATAGACAAAACAGCCACGGTTGCTGCTGGGATTAAAGTGCTTAAACCCATCTATTTCATTGTTGTTACACTTACAATAATGTTGGCAGCATGGAAGCTATTTCATGGAAGTATTTCAGATTGAAGTTAAAGCATTTGAGATACTAATGTCTTCATCTGTAACAGAAACTTACTTTACTGTCTCTAACGAAATAATACAGTCACTTTTAAACTACTCATTAATTTTCAAGCTTTAGGTGTCAATTTATCAAGCCACATCATATAGTTTTGTAGCGAAGTACAGATATCCAGCTAGTGCTTGATAAGAAAGTCTTGATATACAGTACTCAAGAAATGACTGAAACTCTAAAGGTCATTAATCCTTTTGTTCCATGTGTTGGGTGGATTAATGTGCAATGTTGAAAAAGTGGTTGTGCCAATTATTAAGTTTAATGTATCTAATTCTCCATCCTAAAGCAAAATTTCTCATTTTCATAGAAATAGAAGCAAGGTAGCAGTCCCAGTTGAAAACAAAAGAAAGGGAGGTTCATTTGTTGTTGGAGATTGTGGCACTGATTCAAAACTGTAGACATGTATATCCAGATACTCAGAAAGTCACAGTGCAAAACTGGATAGAATGGGAGAGGATCAGAAATCTGGACCATTCAGAATTTCTTCTTTCAGTGCTACCATGTGGTTGATTATAATTCATAAACTGGTGCTGGACGTGATGGATTTATTTGTTCTAGGAAATTGTTCTTAAACAATTTGTTTGTGAAAAAACAAAGCAAAACCAAATTAAATAATCCAACAGGAGGAATCTGGGCAGTTATATATAAAGTGTAAGCTTTCTATTATCTCTAATAAATTATAAGAATATAATATTTATTGGTTTTGTGTTTTGATGTGCTTTGATAATTTTATATTGTTTTAATATGTTCTTTTATCTTTGGGATAGTTTTATTTTTAGTTTGGTTGTGATTTCTTTTGGAATTGTTTACTGCTATGGGTCAGTTCTACTGGAAGCCTGTATACTTGATATTATTTATTTATTAAACTGTTTGAGCTGTCCAATAGTTAAAACTCTTGGGCTCCTTACAGTAAAATAAATACATAAAAATTATAGCCAGCAAGAATATTCCTTATTACTTTAAGTCAATGTTTCTCAATCTTGGCAACCAAGATGTGTAGACTTCAGCTCCCAGTACATGTGATAGTGCACTGGCTGGGAATTTTGGGAATTGTGGTCTATACATCTTAAAGTTGCCAAGGTTGAGAAACATTATTATAAGCCTACTTTGGTCTTTTTTTCTGAATAAGTGAACACTTTCCCCAACTAAGT
The DNA here is from genome assembly GCA_032468215.1 of Stegonotus admiraltiensis. NCBI lineage: Eukaryota > Metazoa > Chordata > Lepidosauria > Squamata > Colubridae > Stegonotus > Stegonotus admiraltiensis. The sequence goes on along the minus strand of JANHZT010003223.1, from coordinate 52,710 downwards.
ACCTTGTAAAATTTTTTGACAAACTTTATGGGAATCTATTGTGGGCCAAGGAACAGTGTTGGAAATAAAGATACGTGAGGCTGGAATTCGTTTGCAATATGCCAGGTTTCCATTTAATTTTTTATTAAAGTAGAATACATAAATAAAATTAAATTACCTGGAACACAAAACCTGACAGATGACAGGAAGCCATATTTCCCTGATATCCCAAGACCTCTCATCCTCTATCCCAATCCTGTGGTATAAAAATCTCAATATAAACTTTCTATTGTCCATGTTTTTAAAGATATTTTTATATTTATATTTTATGGTGTATTTTTCCCTTTTGGCTCTGTGTTGTGTGGGATTCTGCTTCTATTGTTAGTATGGGTACCATTTCACAAGCTGGTTCCTCCTGCCCAAATCCCTTTATACTTTTGTGTGGTGTAGTACAGTCTCCCTTTAATTTTCTTTTTTTTCCCAAAGACTTCACCTCTGACATAGTTTCTTTAACCTTTTGGACTTCCTAAGTTCCTAGAGTCCTCTATCATTCTGGCTGTTCTCTGATGTCCCTTCTCAAATTTCTGTAATGTTCTTTTTTGTGGTAAGGTACGTAGGCCTGTATTTCAAATATTTGGCCTCAGCAGTCCTGTATATACTGCTAAAATAATCTCCTCTGACTTAAATGCGACAAGCAGGTCAGCCTTTTAAAGGCTTTAGGGCAATTGTATTGACCCAGGGTTGTATTAGCCTTTTAGACTGCTGACACTGAAACAGCCTGAAATGACAGTCAGCTTCCTTAAGGGCATTGATAATAAAAATTCTATTTTCTGTTTTTTTTTCCTAATGGGGTAAAATGTTTTGGCTTATTAATGATGTCATCAGTAGGGGGGGGATCTGAGCTTTGAATAATATCTGTAGTAAGTAGATACAAATTTCATACTTTCTTTTGCTGTGGGAGATAGTAGTGGCACTCGTTCACGTTTTACGCTTCAAACAATCCTTTTAGTTAGAAACAAAACATAATTGCTTCATATTGTCATCTGAACTATTATGTACTGAGTAAAATATTGTTTATTTTTTACTGATAAAATCCCCCCCCCAATACACATGTGCTGATTTGCTCAATTATTTTACTTGTAAGTAATAGTTTAAGAAATATAGCTGTGGAGAACGATCTCATAAATATATGCAAAAATTCACAAAATTAGAATTTTATTAATCCTGCTGGTTCCCTATGATTGCATTTGCACCTTATATTTAAGCAGCATTCTTAAAAATTCTGATTTGGTACAAACAGCCATTAATTTGTGTGACTTGAATACTCCCATCCTATTTATCCTGTAAGTATGAGTAGCTAAGGAAACATGATTCTTTTATAGTGAGACTGTCTTGTCTTCTAAAAAAACCAGGAATCAGAAGCCAAAGATAAATATTCAGTTCGTTCTCTGTCTCTCTCTCCCTCTCCCTACTCCCCTTCCCTCCATGACTCTGAGAGAGAATTTTTGGCAGATAGGTATGCAAAAAAGTTTCATAAAGTTGGATGAAGTTTCTCCTTTATTAATGTGGCTAAATCTTACCTGTTTACTTCAATGTCAGAAATCTATCCTAAGCAGAAATCTATCCTAAGCAAATGAAGAACAACCTAAAAACAAAATGTCTTTGATGTACAAATTAGATCATGCCTTTTATGTTATAAATGACCCCTTTTTGGAGAAGACCCTGTTTGTTATTTTTATAATTGCTGACCCTGAGAAGCATTTTATATGATCCCCTTGCAATTTTGCGAATAATAAATTCAGTCCAGGATTAAGAGATGGTTCTTTCAGGTATTTCTGCCCTTTTCATGTACTTTTTCCTCAGTTTACAAGATTCAGTTCTTGTATAAATCCACTCACTTTTCACACAGTTATGGTGCAACCATCCTGTAAAAGTAAGAGTGTGTGCATTGGACCACTTACTGATCTTGACTGGGACTCTTTCTGGGTCCTAAAAGAACAGTCTACATCAGGGGTGTCAAACTCGTGTCGTCACGGCATCATCACGTGACATATTGGGACTTTTTCCCCCTTCACTAAACTGGGCATGGGCGTGGCCAGCGTGTGATGCATCTGGCCTGCAGGCTGTGAGTTTGACAGCCCTAGTCTACACCTTTAATAGAAAATAGAGTATCACATGATATCAAATATATGTTTGTTCAATCAGATCAAAGAACTATATTCTTGACCCACACTTGACCCTCCCTCCCTCTGGTTATTTGTATTTGGGGGGAGAGCTGTAGTGGAATGGGTTTTTCTTTTGTGTCTCTGGTTTCATGACAGATTTCTAAATCCATCAGTCTGACTTTTAATCTTACAACATTTGAGACTGCGCCTCCGTCTTTATCTGACAGATACTGCCTAGAGATCAATAGTGGCAATGACACTCTATTGATCCCATAGATTTTTGTGACGTCTTTTGATATTACTGATCATGAGTTGTGGTTGTCTGTCAGACATGATTGAGGTCTTTTGGACTACTCTCTAGTCTAGTGGCTCCTATCATTTCTAATGAAACTTCCAGAGGTTAGTGATTGGTAGTTACTCCATTTTCTTCCAGGAATTTTTCTATATATTTATTAATAATTTTGCTTTCTGTATGGCTGATGTTCTGCAGGAGGTTGTGTGAATTCATTAGCTTAGACCCAAGAATGATCATTCTAATAATCTCAAATGCCCCAAAATTCATCTGGAGGCATCTTTTATTACATAACAAAAACAGAGTGGACTGTACCAGAAAAGGAAAAAAAGCAATGATTAGGGCCCGTTGAGTTCAACATTATGCAGACGGTCCACAACGAGTGTTTGCTGTTATAATGGACCTCTGCAAAATTACTTACATCCAAAGTTACGATAGCTGCACACACACACACACACATTCACAAATACATATACCAGTTCATGTGATCGCATTTTTTACTTCATGTTTACTTCTGGCTTCCAGCAAAAAATAAATAAATTGAGGAAAATGGATTTACTTAATGACCATATCCCAAAATTGGGTCCAGCCATGTTATAACCGCCATGATTACAACTGAAATTCTGGGCTCAGTTATGGTTATAGGTCAAGCTACCTGAGTAAAAGCAATAGTGCTTCATTTCATCTGGTCTGCATCATCTTTGTTTATCAAAAGTCTGGCCACTCTGGGGAAGGTTGTAGAAAGTCAGCACCCACCCCCTTCCTAGAAGAATAAAATATTTTGAGGCATATTAAAAAGGCAGAATATTATATTTCCCCAGAGGGAGAAATGGAGAAACATATTTTTTGGAAGCAGATACTTCTTTCTCCTCCTATTTTCCCAGAACAATAATCCTATGAGATGAGCTGGGTTGAGAAAGAGTGACTGGGCCAAAATTACCCAGCCAGTTTTTCATGCTAAAGGCAACACTAGAACTCACAGTCCCCTGGTTACTAGGCCAGCTCCTCAACCAAGATGCTGAAATGTCTCTCTGTATTTACAAGCAATCTGTAAATGTAAAGCTTGGACTTTGAATATTAAAACTCAGGGTGTGCATATTAAAGTTCAGAGTTTGCATGCAAACCACATCTACATATTGCTACGCTTCCACTACTTTGCAGGTCTTGGCACTGAGCATTAAGGTCTATATGGAGTTGTGTACTTTTTTTCCTTAACTATTCTTATGAACTTTCCTCTTGCTGAGCATTCTGAAGATATTGCATTTGTTGTAGATGGGGATTCTTGTAAAAAACATAAACAGTTGAATGTGCCTAAAACTTTTCTGTCCTGAAGATTTTGTGGATGACTTTACTTTTGCCCTGTGCAAAATACAGAATGTCGGTGAATTAAAATCTTGTGCTATTCTGGAATCTGCTTTTTAAAATCAGTGATTCGGAACGTTTTTATCATGTCTCCTGAAAGTATTTTCTTTTTTCTTTTTAATTTATTTCTGACCCAGTCTTAATTCTGGATGTGCTTAGAATTGTATCCCTTAGTTTGCTCTTGTTTTTTTTTCTCTTCAGTACAATTCAAAATGCTAGATATGATTTATAGTAAACCTATCAATTTAAATTAAAAATGAGATTTTTACTTCATACTCGATGTTTTCTTGTTTTGGCAAGAATACTTCCTTAACAATAGAATATATGCAGTGAGGAAAAAACCACAAAAAGTACAGATGAGTGTGCTATATGGTTCACCCTAGAGATGATGCCAAAGCTGGTGCACCTTGACAAAATATTCTTACTTCTACTGGCACAACTTCTGGTTCCTACATTTAATTCAGACATGAATATATTCTTATATTCTCATGTCATAATCACAATAACTGTGTATTATTAGTTTTGCTAAATCTACTAAGAATCTAAAATTCTAACTGAATTTTTGTTTGCCCCCCCTCCTCCCCCAAATATGGAAGGCTATACTTTTTTTATGAATCGCTGGGGATTTCATTGCAATATAATTTCATAGAAATAATTTAATTTGCAGTTATTTTATCCAAAAATATTCTGAAATATGAACTGCCACCAAATCATTTGGAGCTAATTGCTTCATTAATTTATGAGATACAAAAAATCAATTTATAAACATGTCTACTTGCAAGTGAATGAAGATTAATGGCAACAAATGGTCAGAAGTTTTAACACAGAGTGCATACTTCTAACTTTCATTATCTGTAGATCTGGTTTGAAAAGCAAAATGCTTTGACTCCTGTTTTTAATGGTGATGATGATTTAAATGCCTAGATCAGTGGTGGGTTGCTCCCGGTTCTGTCCAGTTCTTTCGAACTGGTAGTAAAAGCGGCGGGATGCTCCGCCCACCTGCCTGGATGTTATAAAGTATGATCTGCGCATGCGCAGAAGCGCTCGCTCGTGCTCCCATTGCAAACTGGTAGTAAAGGTAAGTAGAACCTACCCCTGGCCTAGATGTTTTAAATGCGTTAACAAACTTCAGGAGTAAAGGATTCGTTACTTTTTATTTTCAGGAAACATTCTTTCCAACACAATTAAATAAATTTTATGCTGAAAACTTTAACTAATTGAAGGAAATAGAATGTCCCACCCATTCTTTAAATGATTGTACTCAATCCTCACTTTTGAAAAAATCAATATGTTATTGTTTTATTATATTAAGCTGCTCAAAGTCATCTTGTAGGGGAGATGGGTGGCATAGAATTTTAATAAATAAATTTTAAAAATCCAGTTATTTTTATTGAATAGTTTTGCTTCCAGGTTTCAGCCAAAAATACAAAAATGGAGCATTTGTACAGAGGATATCATGACTATAGAAAAAGAGGGGAAAGAGTCTGGCATGTGATAGAAAAATTCAGTTGAAATCTAAAGGTTTGTAGTTCTGAGCTGGATAGTGATTCTTTAGGTTGACGTATATGCATGCCATTGAAAGCTGTGCTTGATTTGTTTGCAACAGCTAGGGTGTTGTTAGCTGAAAGGGGGTTGGTGCCCCAGAAGTGCTTCTAAACCTTAAAAAGAATGGAAACGACCAGTCAGTTCCTGCCTGATGACCTTTTTCTTCGGTAGGTTTTTATGGGTTTTGAAAGGGAGAGCTGGTGACAGTCAGGACTGGGAGGGCCTGCTGGGGAGTGATGGCAGGTTCAAATCAAACCCAATAGTTGCATCTTGCACTTTCTTCATCTGTCCTGCCAGCTTTGTTATATGGCTGCCACAACAGTAACCTTGTGAATGGCTTGATTGGTGAGGATTTACATGTGTGCTAATTAGAGTGGAATAAATGATTGGCTGTTTGCTGCATTGCCATAAAGGGTGCCCAGATGTACACACTACATGAACATAATGTGCACGGGCATGGCGCATCAAAGTTTGTCAGCTGCATTACCTCAGCAGGCTTAGGGCCTGTCGGAGAGAATTTGCTGATTATTGTCCCTTATGATTTAGTGTCTGACTTGGTGAAAGTGAAGGATCTCAGAAAACTGTCTCTGGCAACAGAGCTACAGATTTTTTTTTTAATTATAACACCAAAGAATTAAGCGAGCAAAAAGCATTTATGACAACCTGGAAATAACTCCTAGGCTATAAATGCAAATAATCTGAAATCAGGACTACTGTGCCCTATGAAATATTTAGCATCTTGTTAACTCTACCAATTAAATGTAGAACTGGAACAGAAAGTATAATTATATTGGGACTGCACTCCTGTAAGAATTTCAAGTAAATGTTTTAGAGTGTCAATATATATACACACATATTTAGACATCATTGTTTTTTTTCAGGACATACTAAATAGAATGTGGATGTGTTGAACTGGTATTGAATTTTATGAATTTTTTTTACATTTTTACTGGTTAATATTGTTAGTCATTGTGGGGGGGGTGTATGAGAGAGAGAGAGAGAGAGATGTATGTATGTTATGTCATCATATATATTCTGCTAAGTATATAATTAAGACAAAATCTGCAGTGTATTGCATTTATGCAAAGAAAATCACTAATATCTGATTTTCTTGACAAGTAATTTTGTACCTACATGTTTCCAGTATTGATAATGTATTAATGTACAATGATTAAATGGTTAAGCTGATATATTAAAGTTATGAACAGGAACATATATTCAGCATAGCTAAGCAGGAACAAAGACTGTCCATTCACAGATGGCATTATTCAATCTTTGAACTACCTCAGATGTTAGCATTACAGCATTGATTTCAAGCTTTGATACTGTGCCTCACTGCAATGACCCAATACAGTTAAGTGATAAGGTTAAGTTAATTACTGTATCTGTGCTATACAGCTTCCACATGATTACCACTGAGAAAGATAGTGATGCTTTTTGCTTTAATTAAGCAAAAGAGAATGAAAAGATATAATTGGTTTTTGCAATACTTCTGTCTTATAACAAGTATCATGGGTGTTTTCCCTACACGTTCTTGTTGTTCTTTGTAGTAGCATCGTACAGCAAAATATTTTCAGGAGATTGAAGATTTTTATAGATCTATATGCTGGCTGTACAAAGTATCAGTCTCTCATAGGAAAATCTAATTTTTTTCCTCTGTCAAATGATATTGTTGGTAAAAGGAAAAAACAGGTTGGCATACAAAAATGATATGCAATATAGTTGTTTCAAACACACTGAATAGACTACTGATTTCAATAAGAAACAAGTTTCCTTGTTTATTCAAAAGCCTGGCAAGTGAGACCAAATATTGCATTTATTGCTATATTTATAGTTTATTACTGTCTGCCTACTATGTAAAAAAGAGAAGCAGGTGATAAATGAAAATAGGTGGATAGGTTACAATAATTTAAGTAGGAAAATTTTTAAGAGTCAAATATGGAGAAGTAGCACAATAAACAGAAATATGGTTTCTGGGAAAAATCTTAATTTAAAAAACAGAACATATTCTACATCCACTGAAATATATCCTGAAAGCTCAGCAGTGAAGAGCTTATTAATAGTTTAATCATGGCCATTTAGGAAAATGTACTCAATAATTTCTTAGATATTGTAATCCGCAATAACATTCCCTTAAAATTCTGCATCATGAATCAAACTTGTTATTTATGCAAATCTTATTTGAATTAAAATATTTTACAGGGATTATTCATATAATGAGAACCAGTTTGGTGCAGTGGTTAAAACATCAGACTAGAAACTGGGAGACCAAGAGTTCTAGTCCAGCCATGGCACAAAACCAACCGGGTAACTTTGGTCCAGTCACTCTTCTCAGCCTTAGGAAGGAGGCAATGGGAAACCACTCTCAAAATTGTATCAAGAAAACTTATCCAATCCATTGCTGGGAGTCAAGACTGACTCGAAGGCACTACAAAAATATATACTGTAATATAACCTGTAACAGGATTTACATATTTAAGAACTATTACGGTAGACCTATTAAAGCAAGCCGACTCAGAATTACATTCCTCAAATAAAGGAGAAATATTTTTCAAACTTTGCTTGTCTCAGGAACAACTGATGATAGACTGCAATAACAATTTTTAGAGTGGTTTGAACATGCAGCAACAGCACAAAATTTTCTCAAGAAGAAAATAGTTCATGCAGTGTTACTGAGATTTAACAAGGTTGAAATATCTGAGGAGAATTAGTTGCCTCCTTGTAATTATTTAGTCTAGCCTTCCTTAATGGTGAAGGAAGCGTTCTGGATGCAGGCAGGAAAAGCAGCTGTGAAGTGATTGAAATGGTTTCTAGTTTATGCGTAAGTTGTTTTAGACTATTATTTTAAAAAATGGCTAGTCTGCTCATAGTTTTATTTCATGTGATGTATGCATAGCTGCTGACAATGTACAGACCATGTTCCATAATGATGGGTGCTCTCCTGCTGTTTGATTGCCCAGTAGATCTGACAGTGATGGACACTGCAGATGTTTAGATTTTTAGTATATTTTACGTTTAGTGGCTAGATGAATGAGCAGGGAATAGACTCAGGCTGCGTGACAGCTGAACAACCTTATCTATTTAATACTTTATATGGGATATAATATAGCCTAACAAATAACTGTGAGTGAGGTACTTCTCACGCAGCATTGAACATATCTCCTCCTAATCATGTGATAGCTTGGCATTGCACATTAACCATAGATTGCAGCTTTTTCTGTCTTTTCACAATTTTGAGATGTTTATGCATTTCAGCCAAGGCAATGCTTATTTTACTAGGTCATATTGCAGAAAAATAGCTTGAAAAGTTGCTTTCATGTGTCAAAATAATAGAAAACTGAGTTCAGGGCATTATGATAGAGACTTCCCCCCTCCTTTTTTAATGATACAGAATAGTAATGGCCTGTGGTTTCATTTATTCTTGGGAATGTGTAATTGCAAAAATTAACTTGTCATACACCACAGCTCAGCAAAGTTAGTTTCCTATAAGTCTGTGGTCACAGTATGTTTTTTTGCAATTCAGCATCTGGCTCTGTGGGGTACTGATGGCTTCTATGAAGAAAAGTACCAGGGTGAGCAATTAAATGTAAAATGACAGCATAAAATATGATCATTATAGTTATACAAAAGACACATTTATGAATTTTGCAGATAACTGTCATTTTTTCTTTCTCATATTTGCTCTTGCTTTGTTAGCTTAATATTTCTTGTACGGTTCATTCTTTTTTCTTCTAAAAAGTGAACAATGCCATTTTAATTATCTTGACACTTGTTTATGTCTCTCTTATTTGTCAGATTTGAAGGCTAATGATATCTTTCTCACTTTGTTCTGACACAGTACTTTCAACTATTTCAAAATCAAGGACTTTTAAGAATATACACAAAGTATTCCGGCACTTCTTATGGAAATCAGTTTGTGTTTATTGGATAATTTGCAACACCTTGAAGAAGGAATGCAATTTCTTGAGCCATCAAACAGTGTTTTGAAGTGCCTTTTCATGAGGTTAAGCGGCATGTTTTGGCACAGGAGGAAAAGAAGTGGTTGATTATACGGCATTCCACCAAAATAGTATAGGGAAGAGACGGTGTGTCATCAAATTCTGGATTCGCATTTATATCTTCCTATGGAAAGTGTGACAAATGTTATGTCTATTACTCTAGCTACAAGTTGGTCATTCCACATGCCACTGGGATCAAGACACTATTATAGGGGCCCACATTATATGTCTGTCAGAATCCTGTTGTAGATGAAACTGTGAGGAAAATCAGACAAAGCCCACAAAAATGTTTGTTCTGAAGACAAAGTGTTTTCAGTGTGTTCTCAGTATTGCAAGCAAAGACAGCCCAAATATCTTCCCAAAGCGGGAAGTGGAATGCACTATTGCTCTGATAATTAATACTCACTTGATTAAAATCAGGCAAAGGTTTTAGAAGGGATATTGTGTGTGAGATGCTTACAAGCCATCTCCTGTCAATTGATTCAGACCTTGTGTAGGTCTATATGTAGAAAGAAGAAGAAATCGTTTGTGTTTCCTTTTCGGCTGAAAAGAAAAGTTAGATTTTTAATATTGGCTTTTTTGTATGTGAGCTTTGTGTAGCCACAAAGATTACTACCACTGGGCTAGAATCTATGGCACTCCCCTTGTCTCATTGGGTAGTTAAATCTTTCAAAAAAACCAAAAACAGCCCCCCTGTCGTCCCCACTTTTCCCCAGGGAATGTAGTGATGCAATCTAACAAACACAGGATCAATTTTAGTCCATGAATTATTGCAAATATGGGAAATGGGAAACACACACAGAATGGGAGTTAACAGAAGAAAGAATGCAAGAGGTTAGAGTTAGAATTTTCAAATTTATATTAGCATTAGCACTAGTATTACTAGTGTTCTGTTACAAAAAATATTACTGCATCACCATGATATGTTTCTGAGTGGAGAAAGATAGTTATTGCATATTGATCTTTCATGGCTGAGTCCTGGAGATTTCATGGATATGTTCATGAAGTTAAGGAACTCGTAAGTATTTCAGGGTAAGGAATGTAATGCTACCCATCAATTTATTTAATTATTCGTTCATTTAAATATCCCTTTTATTAGAGTTGATATTTGATTATATATTGTTTTCCCTTTTATTTGTATGTTACCTTGAGTATTTGCTGAAAGGGGCGAGTATGCTGCGCATGAAGAAATTATTTTTTTTCCTTTCCTTTCTTTATAATTTTGGATCTGACTTGCTTCCTCTTATCATAGATGTCCATGCACCTGATAATATTCCATGAGGTTACAAGGAATTTTCTGAAGATTTAAAACCAAGATACCTTTTCCAAGTGCTAAAGGAATTTAGTCTTCATTTTATTCATCCTACTACCGCTATGGATTTTATGGAGCTTCTCAATTCTTGTTAATATCTAACTGTGGACAAAAGTTATTTCAAACACCAATGGATATCAGGAATGAAACAGTGAAAAGAAACTCCAAATGAACTAGAAGAATTTTTGATCATTTATTTATGTATTTGTTTGTTTGTTTGTTTGATTGATTTATTAGGTGGCTTACAATGCATTAAGCAATAGCCTTCATACTTTTATATATACCTGCTTAGTAGAGCTTTTTGCCCCCCCTCCCCCCGTGGTGTTCTATTTTATACAAAGTCAGCTTATTGCCCCCACAAACCGGGTCCTCATTTTACCTACCTCGAAAGAATGGAAGGCGGAGTCAACCTTGTGGAAGGCTGAGTCAAACTTGGACCCACGCAGGGGTGGGCTTCAAAAATTTTAGCAAGGGGTCCTCTGCCCGGTTGCTGGGTGGGAGTGGCCATGGTGGGCGTGGCCTAGTCGGCCTCCTGCACTATGGGGCGGGGGGGGACTTTTTATCCTTCCCGGGCTCAAGATGCTTTCCTTGAGCCTCCGGGAGGGCAAAAACGGCCTCCCCAGGCTCTGGAGGCCCTCTAGAGGCCAGAAACAGGCCTATTCTGGCCTTCCCGAACTTCCGGTAGACCCGTTTTTTGCCGTCCTTGAGCCTCTGTGCATGCCCCGCACTTATCTACATCCAAAACTGGCCGCGTGGGGACTCCTGGGAGGGCTGGGATGGATGGGGCCAGCCAGGAGTGTGATTTGGGAGTTCTCTGAACTGCACATAATTTTAGCTAGAGGTTCTCCCGAACCCCCAGCAGCAGCCCACCCCTGAATACCCTGTATTTCTCGGGAACCTTCACAAAAGGCTCCATTTCCTCTTCTAGGGACACCGCTAAGAGCTCTTGCCCAACCGGATCGTTGCCAAACGCCAACCCGGCTACCAGTTCTCCGGCTCTCAACCCCGCAGTGTTTGCCAAGCCAAGAAGCTTCAAAGAAGACTGTAAAGAAAACGACAACCCGGACGTCGATTCTCGCTCATCGGGATCCTGAACCTCTCTCGGCGGACGGGGAAGATGCTAAACAAAATGAAAGTTCTGTGCACCGTTGGTAGCCGTGTGGCAACTGTGATTGTGTGGTTGTGTAGGAAGAAAATATCCTTCTGGGTTCAGCTCCAAGTGCGGGGAAAAAGACACTAGGAAACACGGAGACTGCTTGGAAAGATGGTTTAATGGTGGACAGGATCGCATGGTTTGAGTTCCTAAACAGAAAAAGGGGCGAGATGCAGCGAGTCCCTGGGTTTTATGCCCTCTCTGGCTTTTAACTTCCTGGGCCCCCGAAAGAGTATCCTGATTGGTTGTCACACTCCCAGGGGGTGGGGGTCTTAGCTAGCCTTGCTGGCTGATGT
>JANHZT010003223.1:0-12015 GCA_032468215.1 Stegonotus admiraltiensis | reverse complement strand
ATCATATGATTTCACATGAGAAAGATCTTTTATTTAGAAGATAGCTTGGTCAGGTATATGTTATTGGGAACCTGACATCTGTGGAAGTTTAGTAACTTTGATTTACAAATCTAAAATTGGTGATGGAACAAGAATAAGTGATTAAAAATATTAATATTGGGGGTTAAATGTTTCAATAATTTTCATTTGTTAATTATTATCACTTTACTAAAGGCCATTCTCAGAACTTTTATGTAGGCATTTTAAATATCTTTTAAATAAATTGTGTATCAGATTATTATGGCTAAAGATGTTATTCAAGTTTTATATCTTTTGGTCTGTCCTAAATTGTTCTAGCTCACCATAATATTATTCCTAGCAATTCAACTGCTCATGGAAAGTGCGACAAAATTACATATTTGAATTTAATTCAGTCACTATATGATAGCTTTTAAATCCTCCACAGCAGAAATATACTTTATAAAAATTTCATGAAAGTGATTCCTTTTGGTTATTGGTTATTTTTAGTAACTAATTTCTGAGTTTATTTAAACTGATCATGCTTTAGCATGACTTAATTATTATAAGAAAAAGTCATCTCATTTTTCAAGATGATACTTATTTATCTCATTTAAAAAAAATGCTTTTTATTAAAGAGATAAAATAAGATATTGAAGTTATTTTTAATAAATAGACAATCCAGAACTTAATGCTTGTTTAGAATACTTTTAAGGAATCTTTTTGTGATCGCATGATTGCATACATTCAAGGAAAAATAAAGCTAGAGTATTTAAACAAGAAATTTGAAAAATAAAGTCAAGGAATTTTTGAGTAAAGACAACCTCTACTAGAATTATATAAAGCTATAATGTCTGGTAAATTGAAATTTAATTTTCTTTATGCTTTTGATAGAAAAACATAAAGAATATATTTATATGTATAATATATATATATAAATATACATAGAGTACACATTAAATCATATAAAGCAAAGTTATGTGCAAGGGGAAAGGTCTGGTAAATTATTGGCTTCTCAGCTGAAATGGCAGCAAAATAATTACATATCTATTATTAAGGATGCTCAGGGCAAAGTATATAATGGCTCAGATTTAATAAATCAATTTTTTACCCTTTGGTACAATCTCTGTTTGAAAGTAGCAGGTAAATCTTTTCTTTTTTTAATTCATGGTCTAACAGAGGTTTTAATACTTTAGATGAGCTTCTTCCCAATCAAGTTTATCAAATTTTTAAAGAATTTGAATTATTACAAGAAGAATCTGTATTGCCTAAAACTAGATAATGTCAGTGTCTTCAGTTAAAGTCAAGTAGGCTAAGCTTTAAATTATATTTAAATCACGCTGTTATGACCTCATGAAATGCAACTAAAATGGATCTAATTGTATGATAAAACTTGCTTTTATTTATTTCCTGTCTCCATGCTCTTCATTAAAAAAGTCTTTGATATTAAATCCAGTATATATAAATCAATCTTAGCTTTATATCGTGATTTTTGTGTTGCTGATTATTGCAGTCTTACAACAAATTTTGTTTCAAAATGATGCATATTTTGATTATCAGTTATGTTGCAAATTGTTTTGGCCACCATTTGTCTTGGAAAATTGGCATATAAATTAAAATGAATTTGAGCATATAACCTTTGGCACTAAGAAAAAGCTCTCAAGGAAACATTTTCCATATAGTAATTTTTGTTCTTTGTTTTATATTAATATCCTGTCCCTCACATATAAGCCTTTAAAAAAAAGATTTTTTTTCTTTTGCAAATTTAACTGATTGCTCTCAGCATTTCTCAAACAGATGCCCTGTTTGATGTGTTGAACTACAATTTCCGTTCTTTCCAGACAGTTCAGCTAGGAGTGTCCTCATGAAGGGAGAATGCAGACATAGTCCAACAAATCTAGGAGGTACCTGGTTAATATAGGCAGGCTGAGTACTTAGAAATACAGCTATAGGAGTGCAGAATAGAAGAAAAACAAACATGAAGTGGTACGATTGATATAAAATTATTAGCGATATCTCGAATAATTTGAAGTTTAGTTATTTGTATTCATTTGTATTCATTTAGGTTACTTTTCTACAATCCCAAAACTTTACAGAAGCAGTGGTTTTCCATTGCGCTGCTCCCCCAATCCATGGACGGGATGTTTCACATTGATGCTGAGACCACTGAGTGCAGATCTTATTATTTCTTGCGTGTGTGACCACGCCTACTCTGCTGCGCTCACGTCAGTCTTTCTCACTCAGTGCTGAGTGACCTGTCATATATGAGTGCTCTCTTCTACAGTGATATATAGTGATTAAATTGGACTTTGCTTTAACGTTCCCATCAAATTTCGAATTCTCCTGTGGAACTTTTAAAGGAAGGAGCTGCTACGAGGGACAATCCCTGCTGCTGCAGAGCGGTAACGAGCCTGGGGCTCCAGGCCGTTCCACTCCTTTTCGCCATCTTCCTGAGGCAGCAATCCAGATTCCGACCCGGCTGGGCAGATCTGTGAGCTTCTAGCCGCCGGCGCTGTGTTGGATTGCCGGTGAGCCAGCATAGCCGCACGCGCCCCAGCTCCACATATTGTGAGCGGCTCCGGAGTAAAGGCTCAGTTCGCTGAGCCACACTCTGACATCCAGGCTAGCTTCGCGGCATGAAGGAGTCGGCGACAGTTCACACCTTTCCATGACCACGCTGCTGAGTTAATCATCGATCGCCCCCCGTGCCCGCCATTTCTGCTAAGCATTGCTGAGCAGTCGCCATCTTGGGAAGGGCCTCGCCTGCTGGCCATTTTATTGTGGACATCCCTGACTGGAGACACCATTTTGAGAAGGTCCTTTCCTGTCGGTGGCCATTTTGGGAGGGTCCCTGCCTGATGGCTGCCATTTTGAGGAGGACTTTGACTGGTGGCCGCCATTTTGAGGAGGTCTTCACTAGCAGCCGCCGTTTTGGGGAGGTCCTAACATCTAAAAACGGTCCGACTACTGTTTTACTTACAAGGAAATAGCGAAGTGCGCTTTGGGCTTATACAACAGCCTGCACACACTTGCCTGGATTGAATGGCCTTGTCTCAAAGGTCTGCAGGCCTGCCACTTTAACGAGTAATTGCCAAGGGTTCTGAACACCCAGTTGCCTTCTGGGGTCACACTTTGTTTTTCTGTCATCAATTCCTGACCTCATTCTTGGCTCAGTATGGCTGATTCTTCGCTGTCATCTGACTTGGAGCAGGAGGGCAGTGCGCATGAGACTCAACACCAGTGCAGGCCTGCCCCTAAAAAGGCTCGGACCAAGACTTCTTCCAAGGCTTCCAAATCATCTAAACCCTTGATCCCAGACAAGACAGAGCTCCGACGACACAAAGCCCTGGAGAGGCAATTTGAGAAGGCAAAGCGTCATGACACAAGCCAACTGGCCACTGCAGCTGACCCTAGAGCGCCTTTGCAATCTGATGAGGGCGCAGGACCTTCTCGGCTTCCACAGCCCAAGTCAGGTCCTCGCGTGGGTGACTGTGTCTCTATAGCAGCCTTGGGTCTCTCCAAAGGCAAGTCTCTATCGTTGCCAGATGTGTCCTCAGCTGCAATTCCGGGACCGGCCCCTGAATCACGTCGGCTTCCAGAAGCCACGTTTACACCAACGGCCGCAGGGCTCCGCACTGACGAACCACCTGCCCAGGTGAACTTCTACTCAATGCTTTCTGAGGCATTGGCCAAAATCTTGGCAGCAGGACTACAGCAAGGGGCGGAAGCCCCTCCAGCTCCCGCTCCTCAGTCTTGTCCACATGACAAAGGGAAGGCGATCATTCCTGCTTACACTCAGCTGACTATGTTTCTTCAGAGGAATCTGAGCGTAGTGATGACTGTCCAGAGGACATTGAATTTTCTGATGACGAGGGACTTCCCCTGGACAAACCTGCATTTACCTTCTGTATTCAAATCATTACTGTATAAAACGAAGGTGACCACTAATTTGGGTACCACAGCCGCTTCACTTGACAACTCTAACCAAGCTACGGCCCCGCACGAGGCTCTCTTTCAGGTCTCCAAGCCTGAAAAGGATGTGGTTCCATGTCCGCCATTATTTGTGGACATTATCCAGACAGCTTTCAGCCAACCAGGTTCATTGACTGCCCCAAGTGGCCTGGATAAGAAACTGTACTCGGCGGCTCCAAACCTTGAGGATATTTTGTCTTTACCTTCTGTTGATGTCCCTGTAGCCAGCCTTTCTTCGGTCTCCCTGGTGTCTATGGACATAGTCGATGGCCTCAAGGCCGAAGATAGGAAGACTGAACTTGGCTTCTGGAAGGCACACCAGGCGATGGCTTGGGCAATTAAGGCAGCCACGGCCACATCATTCTTTAACCAGGCCTCATTAATCTGGTTACGACAACTTCAGGAGAGATTGCCTCCTGATGATAAGAGATTACATCAAGATATTAATAAGTTGGTGGCGGCTACGGAGTATTCTGTGGATGCTTTGTTGACCGCAGCCAAATTCGCATCGAGGGCTCTCACCTCCACGGTGACAAACCACAGATTATTCCTCAATTGGAAGGCGGATGCCAAAGCAAAGTGGAAACTGGCCTCTGCTCCTTTTAAGGCCCCGGCATTGTTTGGAGCGGCGTTAGATCCTCTGTTAGTGGAGGATAAGGATAAAAGGAAGATCCTCCCATCTTCTTACCGCAGATCAGAGAGGCGTTACGCTCCTTATTCACAATGCCAGTCCTTTTGCCCCTACTCGGGCACAAGTGGATCCTACACCCAACAGGCTTATACCCATGCTTCAGACCGTGGTCCCGACCGACAACTTTTTCGTGACCGGTCTAGATACCAGCCTCAGCAGAAGCGCCCATTCAGGGGCGGAGGCACTAGACCGCCCCTTAGGGGCAAGTGACTTGCCGGACTCTGGTCCCATTGGGGGTCATCTGCAGCAATTTCACCGTCAATGGGATCTTTCGACCACAGACGCTTGGATTCGACACACGATTCAACACGGACTCTGTCTGGAATTTCAGGCCACACTGCCCAGCCGATTTCTCCGCTGCCCGGTGCCTCCGTGTCTGGAACAGTGTCAACTTATGGAGGCGGAAATCTCTCATCTCCTCTCCATCAGGGCAATCAAGCCAGTGCCCATAGGACAGGAGCGGACTGGATTTTACGCTACCTTATTTATGGTACCCAAGTCATTGGGGGGCCACCGTGATAACAACAACAACCAAGGCATCTTGAACCTGAAACACCTCAACAAATACATTCTGTATCGCAGGTTCAAGATGCAGTCTCTCCGTTCTATCCTGGCTTGTGTCAGGCACAGCGACCTGTTACAGTCAGTGGACCTGAAGGAAGCTTACCTGCATGTCCCGATCCACCTGGCACACTGCAGGTATCTGAGGTTCGAGTACAACAACAACCATTTTCAGTACTGTGTGATGCCCTTCGGGCTTTCCTCAGCGCCCAGAACCTTTACAAAACTGGTGGCGGTGGTGGCTGAGACAATCCGGGCTCTGCCTTTGTTACCTGGACGATATCTTGGTCCTGTTGTCCTCGCACCCTCAGGCGATGAGGGACATCGAAATGGTGATCCAAGTGTTCCAGGCCCACGGTTTCTCCATCAATCATCCAAAGAGTCATCTGACACCGACCACCCGTCTCCAGCACCTGGGTGCGGTAATAGACTCTTGCGCAGGGCAAGTGTTTCTTTCTCCAGACCGGATTCATGACATCAAGACTTTGGCAACACAGGTGAACGGCCAGAGAACGATTCCGTTCCTGTTACTGGCCCGATTGTTAGGGAAGATGGTGTCTTGCATCGATATTGTTCCCTGGACACGCAGACACACCCGGCCCCTCCAATGGCTTCTTTTCCCTTTCAGAAATCGAGATGCAGCACATTGCGAACACAAATTGCGTTGCTGCCACAGGTCCGCTTGTCTCTCAAATGGTGGACGTCGTCAGCTCTCCTGAAGGGTTGTCAATTTCTTCACACTGACTGGTTAGTTCTGACATCCGATGCCAGCCTTCACGGCTGGGGGGCACATCTTCTGGACCTAGTGGCTCAAGGTCAGTGGTCGTCGATGGAGTGGTCGAACAGCATCAACTGGCTGGAGCTGAGGGCTGTTCTACTCGCTTTACGCCATTTTTGCCACACATTGGAGGGGCAACACGTATTGGTCCTGACAGACAACATCACCACCAAAGCCCATATAAATCGGGAGGGAGGCATGCGATCCAAGCCCCTGATGATCGAAGCAGAGAGACTGCTAGCCTGGGCATAGCGCCACACGGCATCCCTGAAAGCGGACCACATTTCAGGACTGTCCAACGTACGAGTGGACTGGCTCAGCAGGGAATGGCTCAACCCTGCAGAGTGGCAACTACACCCCGGCATTTTTCTCGAGATCTCTCGGAGGTTTGGCCCACCCCTCGTGAATTTATTCGCCACACCTCAGAACACCCAAATGCCGAGGTTCTATTCGCGTTACCCCAGCGCAGGGGCAGAAGGCTGCAACGCTCTATGCTGCTCGTGGCCTCCCGGCCTCCTCTACATGTTCCCGCCCTTCCCGCTGATCCCTCAGGTCATCAGGAAGCTCCTATCCGACCGCGCAGAAATCCTGCTAGTCGCCCCTGTCTGGCCTCGCAGACTGTGGTATGCCGACCTAGTACACCTTTCCAAGTCACCACCATGGACTATTCCTCGACACAGGATCTCGCTCTGCCAGGGGGTCATCGTCCACCCAGAGCCACAGTGGCTCAGATTGACCGTCTGGCATTTGAGCGGGTCCAGTTGAGGAAGGACAGATTGCCAGATGGGGTCATCCAGGTGATTCAGGCATCCAGGTGGCCTTCAATGACACAGATTTATGAGGCCTCATGGAGGGCATTCTTGAGTTGGTGTGAATGCCATTACATCGACCCAACTTCAGCAGGGATCTTGGATGTCCTATTTTTACACGACGGGCTTCTGAAAAGTCTCGCCCCAGCGACATTACGACGTCAAGTGGTGGCTCTTGCCACAGTACTTACCTGCGAACGGGATCGTACATTGTCCCAAAACCCGAGGATTCAGAGTTTTCTACATGGAGCGTCCAACATCTCTCCTCCTGTGGTCCATCGTTATCCATCCTGGGACCTGTCGTTGGTACTCCAGTCACTTACCTCACCACCCTTTGAACTGTTGGGCTCAATACCACTCAAATTTCTGACCTTCAAGGTCACATTTCTTATTGCCATAACTTCTGCAAGACGGATTTCTGAACTCACCGCCTTGTCCATCCACAAAGACCTTTGCATTTTCCATACTGACAGGGTGGTGATGAGGTTAGACCCTTCGTTCTTGCCTAAGGTGAACTCCTGGTTTCACCTGGCCCAGGAGCTCATCCTCCCGGACTTCTGTCCGAATCCACGACATCCAACGGAAACACAATGGCATACGTTGGATGTACGGCGTGCCCTTCGTCGTTACATCAGACGCACAGAATCATTTTGTCAGATGGAGGCTTTATTGGTGTCTTTTCACCCATCTTCTATGGGTCGTCATCTTCCATGGTGGCCCGGTGGATTAAGGCCTGCATTTTGCTTGCGTATGACCTTAAAGCCAAGCCTAGGCCGGGCAAGATCTATGCGCACTCCACTCGCAGTGCGGAGACAATGGCAGCGTGGGCAACCCGGGCCTCCATTCTGGACATTTGCCGTGCAGCCTCTTGGTCTTCGGCTTCATCCTTTATACGCCATTACAAAATTGACACTTATGCATCGGCAGAGGCATCATTTGGTCGTAGAGTATTGCAGCAAGTGGCCACTGTCCAGGACACAGGGAGCAGCCAGCCTCCCGCCCTGGATCATTGAACTTGGGTATATCCCGTCCATGGATTAGAGGAGCAGCGCAATGGAAAACGGACATTGGCTTACCTGAACGTCCATTTTCAGGGCGCTGCGACTCCAATCCATACCCGCCCTCTGTGGGCTGCCCGCTCCTGCTTCCTTGCTTACCTTCTCCGGAGTTTGTTCTTTGTTGTAGATTCCTGGTTCTTGCGCCTTCGTGAGGAAAGACTGACGTGAGCACAGCAGAGTGGGCATGGTCACACACGCAAGAAATAATAAGATCTGCACTCAGTGGTCTCAGCATCAATGTGAAACATCCTGTCCATGGATTGGAGTCACAGCGCCCTGAAAATGGACGTTCAGGTAAGCCAACGTCCGATTTAAATGTTTTGAATTCTTACAAGTGCCCCTGTTGGCTAGGGAGTACAGAGAGATGAAGTCTGTACAGCTGAAGGCTACTGTGTGTAGGATGAGAAACAACATAGACGCTAGGACAGTGTTTCTCAACTGTGGCGACTTGAACTTAGACCTAGAATAACTTTATTGTCACTCTCAAAGGGTCACCACCTCCAATATATCCTACATAAACATGACAAAATAAATATTTTTTTAAAAAAATGAAGAAGAAATGTGGACTTAAACTTCCAGAATTCTCCAGCCAACCCTAGCCATTGAGCTAGGAAATTTGTAGCACTACTACTTGGTAAACTGCCAAGTGCTGGAAAAATTCTTATTTGAAGTTGCCAACAAAGAACCATGTTGTAGATGCTCTGAACAATGGCTAACGTTTAGATTTGGACATTGGGGTTACATGTTAGATATTTTTTTAATTCTTAAACTTCAGGTTATATATCGCAAATTATGAAAAGTCTAAGATATTGAAACACATTAACCATGACAATGGACAGATTTTGGACAATAAAAATAGACTAATAAGTAATACATTACTAATATGTAATGTAACTAATTATGTTAGATATGTTACATATCAGTTTAGTATATTACTTATTAGCTTCTGTAATTTTTGATATTAAAAAAAAGGAAAGTGAACATTGCTGCTCTAGGAGATATATTTTGGAGAAAACCTTTTTTAAATATAAATTCATTAACAAGGAATGGTAAAGTGCATTATATATTAAGGTATTAGTGTGTGTTGAAGTGATTGTAGGGAAAGAGTTTAACAAGAACATGCTGTCTAATCTGACACATGATTTATTTACAAGACCTACAGCAATGAAATTCTTCAGCTGTATAATCTGTAGTCAGTTTAAATGTAACAGCTACAATATGTTTTGTTACAGGAGTAAACCTGTAGAACTTCAAGCTTGCTTTCTTACATCTTACTGATGTAAGAGGAGGAGCTGAGATTTGTCTTTTAAGCAGATCATACTGTGGTGCGCTCTTGCATCCAGATGTGAATAACTATAGTTCATTCTAACAAACCATAATTTAAGCAAAGAAAAAAAAATTATACATCATTATTCTGTGAGGAAGGAAGGAGGAAGGAAGGAAGGAGGGTTGGTCTATGGGCCCATTCATGAAATGGGTTCATTTTGTTTTAGTTGCAATAGGAGTCAAGCAGCCTATCAATTTGTATATGTCTGTGTATATCTATGTGTGCATAGATGTCCATATGTGTATGTTTAGTGTTACTTTTCAATTTACCGATGTAGAAATAATGCTTATTAGACAGAATAATAAATTGTCTAAAATTTGTTTTTACAGTTAATAATTCAATCTAAAACAATCATTCAGAAAAATAAAGTTTTAAAAAATCTGAAACATTATATTACAAGTGTTAGTAGTAAAACATTTAACTTAATAAATGCAAGATATAAACAGAAAACCCCAACCAATATAAAAACCATGCTGAAATATAGTTTTGAATGATGAGGAAGACTGGAAGAACGAATTAAATACATCCACATCCTCAACTGTATAACAGAGAAGGCTCTGCCTACAAACCTCTTGGTCAAACTTTCCAAATACGAGAGTTCACCCACAGCTTGATTTCTTATGTGGTATAATTGCTCTATTTATTAAATAATTTTCATTAAATAACTCCTGTTTCTAGATTTGGCTACCCTGAGACTCAGACAGTGAGATAATCTCTTCTCTGAAAAGAGGATGACAGGAAGGAAGACAGTCAGGGCTATCCATTTCATTTGATCATGCAAATAATAATTCTCTTACATCTTGAACAGCACATTTTGATGTCACAGACACAGCAATGGAGAGCATCTTGAGAGACAGTTCTCCCGTTTTTGAATGATAGATATAGGAATATGCAGGAAGAACAGAGCTGATTGATAGATAGTGAGCAACTCATCCATAATCATCTGTCTGATATAGACGGTAAATTATTCTGAAGATTGATGCAGGTCATTGAACAGCACATCAACAAACCTATTGTCCATCATTCTGCTCAAATGGAGTCTGGGACACTGACAGATAGTCCACCATAGTCTACATAGAGCATGAAAAGGTACACAAAGGTTCCTTTTTAATATTGCAGCAATGCAAGATATTGCTACAGTATCTCCCATATCATTTTTATATCTATAGAATAACCAGTTTGTTTCTGTAATCCTATTTTTTTGGCAATAAGAACCAAATTGAACTACTAAATGATTCTTTGATGTAGTGCTTTTTCAAAAAGAAAATATAAGCTCTACACATATCTAGGAAACTAAATGCCCTTACTTTCAATAGATCTTATTTCTGTGGTGTAGAATTTATTTTCAGTTTTATGTGCTTTTGTCCATATTTTATACTGAATCTTTGAAAGAGTTTTTATTAATATTTGATAATCCCACATTAACTATCACTTTTTGGATTTGTCATAGTTTTATAGACTAATGTACATTGTCATGGATATCTGATTAATTCCGCTTCATGCTTTTTGGCATATGTATAAGATATTGCATAATAAAATCCTCTTGGCTGATTTTTAGGATGCTTTTATCACTTCTTAGAATTATAATTTTACGTTTTAAAAACTGAATTAATAGCAGGAGAAAAACCACACTCTTCTCTAGATTCAAGTATTCAGTGTATGGTCTCTTGTGTCAAGTGATTGTGAAAGTATTATGAATATAATTTAGCTTTAAGAAAAATGGTTTCATCAAGTATCAGCCAATTAGGCATCACTGGTAGGATCAAATATTAGCCAAAAATTTTGTTATTAGTAAAAATTTGATCATTTTGATTATCCAAGATTAGCTAATATTAAGGTGAACACTTTTGATCATCAGCTTTGTTGGTAATACAATCAGCTTGCAATGAATTGAATACATAGAAGATTGGTAGCTAACCAACACACACACACAAACACACACACACATACACCTGAAATTTTATGGCTTACCCTCAAATAAATTCACCATTTGTTCCTAATGTCCAAAATTAGAAACTCTCCTGAAAACTCATTCAGTGTGATTGTGCTTTTTCCTCCTCAAATACATGCTAAAACTCAAGCAGTCATTCTTCAGACTTGCTGACTTCACAGATTTGTGCTCATTTATACTTGTCATGGAAAAGTAGACGTGTACTATATTAGGCTGTATTATGTATTCAGCCAGTTTAAATACATATGATTCAATGCAACTTTCCATATGTTTGTTAAGTAGTTTTTACTTACTTAGTAATTTTTATTACTAAAAATTTAGGGGACCTTGAATGTATAAATCCAAGTTTCAAACTCAGGCTGCAGATTTTATCTTCCAGATTTATTTACCTCAACTTTTCTTTTGTCTCTGGCTAATATGCAAATCTTTTTTAAAATAATAAATAACAAAAATATAGATAAACATCTCTTGTGTTCTCAAGGGAAGTAATGTGCTTTACACTAATGTTTTACATGTTTAATAGAGGGATACCATAGATAATTTTACTTCTTAAAACAAATTTTCTATGATTCCTCCTGCATATCCTCCCTTGTTTTAATTGCATTAAAACAAAAGCACAGGATTCAAAACCAACCTTCCTTCCTTCCTTCCTTCCTTCCTTCCTTCCTTCCTTCCTTCCTTCCTTCCTTCCTTCCTTGCATCCTTCTTAGAAAGCTTTTATAGGGCATGAAAAGGTCATAGAGCCTTGGTTGCGCAGTGGACTAATGCTACTGTTAAAAGGCAGTATTTAGCTTCCAGCTGCCTGCAATTAGTGCGAGTTCAATTCTCACCAGGCTCAAGGTTGACTCAGCCTTCCATCCTTTCAAAGGTA
>JANHZT010003221.1:136247-152682 GCA_032468215.1 Stegonotus admiraltiensis | reverse complement strand
GATCTCCGCACTTTCTGTGCTGGCCTGAAGACCTGGCTATTTCAGCAAGCTCCTTGATCATTTTTACGAGGTTTTAATCGGGGATTTTAATTTGGTAGGGGTTTTAGATTTGTTGTATTGTTGTATTGTTTTATGTTGTGAGCTGCTCCAAGTCCTTCGGGAGAAGGGCGGCATAGAAATTTTAAAAATAAATAAATAAATAAATAAATTTAACAATAATATTTGGGAATCATTTCAGTTCTAGATTTTCAGTCTAAATAATATTTTATTTTATTATTCTATTTTATTATTATTATTTATTTGTGTCCTGCCTTTATTATTTTTACAAATAATTCAAGGTGATAAACACATCTAACACAACTTTCGCCTCCTCTTTTTTCCCATAATCCTGTGAGGTGAGTTGGGCTGAGAGTGACAGACCCAAGGTCACCAGCTGTTATTTTAATTTCATATACTCATTAACCTTGGTGTTATAAATTGTCATTTATGTGTAAGTTCATATGTATCCGTTTACTTCTCTATAACTTTTCTTCTATTTTTGCTATTTTTCCTTCTGTTTTGAGATTTCATAAATTAAAAAGTAATGTTCCAATTAACCTAAAATGTAGATGCATACATTTTGCTTGCCCATGGTCAGTATGAACTACACTACCCAGCACTTAGTGTGTGTAGGAATGGATGCATCTCCTTCCTTCAATTCTCAGTCCTTTGCAAATCTGCCCTATATCCAGGTTTTCCTGCTTTGATTTCAAAACTGCTTTTTTCCCAAATCTAACTGTTTTAAGCCCTTAGAGTGGATGGTTCCAGCACTGCATTACACTCTAGCAGCAGTCTCAGCTCTGATTGGCTATAGGCCTGGCCTATCCCCCTCCCTTTAGTGACTAGCTGCTGCCCTGAGCTGTCATTTCATCCTGGATTGCTGGGACATTATGTTCTCTATTGGTTGTCAGGTCTTCTTTTTAATAATCTTGCCACTGAGTCAACCATGGCCCATTAAGTCAATCAGCTATCATCAGACTTAGAAGTTTATGCTCCATCCAACTACATCTCCCAGCTGGTATCCTTTGTCTTTCTTTCCAGGCAGAATGAAGCTCTCCTTGCTTTCCCATTCACAGTCCCACAAAGTTTCTTTTTCCTTTCCTTTATTTCTTAAACATTAAATTACAACATAGTGGTGTTGCTATTTCGTTCCTATAATGCTGAAATCTCAATTCTTCCTTGCTGTAAGGTTTCTCCAGACCAACAGAGGGCCCTAGAAATAAAAGAACAAACTGTTGCTTTGATTCTGATTCCAGAAAAATGATGGTACGATTAAGGGAGTAAAGAAAGTTCATTTCAGATGTGGGGATGGCACCCTTGTTTACAAACATTTGGGAAAACAAAAGCTCAGGGACTAGTGAGAAGGAACAATCATTAAAAGAAAAATGAATAGTGGTAGATCAATCCACACAGATGCCAATCAGCAAGGCTTTGTCTTCCCTATATAGATGAAAAGGTCAAGTAGCATGGAAACAACCAATAAGGACCTGAGTTGGCCAGTGCCTGGACTGATCCCCAACACAACCCTATAGCCAACCTAATGCAATCCACTAGAATTTAAGGTAGTTTACATCTTAGATTGCAGTGGCAAAAGTCTACCTGACTAATTGCAATGATAACAGGAGGGAAGGAAAGAGAAGAGGATACAAATAAAAGGGGGATTTCTATATTGAATAAATCAGTGCATGTTTCTGTAAGTTCTCTTGCTGATGCATTGTGTATTTAAGAGCAGAAGGACCAGAGGTTTTAAGAAGCAGAACAAGTAGACTGCAATGCAGATATTAAGGCAGTTTCCTCCATTTGGATCCTGCACAGGTGTCAGGCTGCAAATCCTTTTATGCAAACCCTGGATTCAGGAAGGACTCATCTAAAGAGCATTTGGCTTGGCTTGGCACTTTCAGAAAGCCATATTACTAATTTTGCTAGCTGATACAGTTATGTCTAAATCACATTTAACATAAAATAGACTCTGTAATCTATCACTGTTGCATTCCCAGCAAAAGATATCTCCATTGTAGTCCATTAATTCTCTTGCAGCGACTGCAGGAAAAGCAACAACCTTTAGGATGCATTAGTGGTATTGATTGATCTGTCGGTAGGTATTAGTAAACAACAATGTCCTTTTTCCGGGAAATAGCACTTTTTATGGTGGCCTTTCATTATATGTACCTCTCTAGTTAAGAGTAATAAATTATTACAAGAATAATTTGCTAGTTTCTTATTTTAAATAGAAATAGAAACCCCACTTTAGATTGACATTTCCTTTTCTGGATTTTAGCCCAAAGGTGAACTGTTGGAAAGTTTGTAATGAATTAATCTTTTCTCAGAATTAATTAATTAAGATGTGATATTGGGAAGAAGTGAGTTTATTACTGGGCATAGTAGCTGCCAAGCTTCACTCATGAACTTAATCTTGACTGAATTTGGAAATGTGGTAAAAGAAAGTGTGCATTAAATCTGTTGGTGAAAATCAATGTCAGATTCAAATCTAATGCAAATAACCTTTCTTTTTGCCTGCACAATGGGATTGACACCTGGCAGCTACCTAGACAAGGCTGTACAGTTTTCTATGCAGTCTTTTCAGAAATGATTTGCCTTTTTCCTAGGGCTAAGGGGAAAAAAATAAACCCAAACTTGGCCATTTGACTTTCACAGATAAGCCTTTCTTTAGTTGCAGATCCCAGGATATGTTAATTAATTGAGAAGCTCAATGAAATGCAACTGATGAAGACATGCCTAGAGTGTTGAAAAAAATAAGAAAAACAAGAAGGGAACATGATCAATCAATAGTATAACACTCACATTCAGCCCTGTACTATGCCAATAAACACAGTGAAGCATGCTTGCTTATTTATTACTGGGCTGACAGTAACCCAGGTACTTATACTTAACAGGTACAGTATAAGAAATGGCCAATGAAGACTGAAGTCTTCAAGGATAAAATGTGTCATGACTTGGATAATATCTGGTGGAACTATTCAGGATTTGTTTTTGGAAACTGAGGAAGTGGAGATAGTTCTCTATTGTGTAAATGCTATTGCAAGTGATCTAGATCCATAAACATCCTGATGATATTTAATTTTAATTGCCATACTGTGATTACATTAATATTCCATAATTTGCTCTTAGAAGTCACTTTCCCTCTTAAACAGTTCCTCCTCTTGGACTCTAAGATCCTGCTGATCGGTGCACCAGTTGTTGTTCTTCTCACATAAGGATGCCTTGGCAACAGTGTTTCATGTGCTTATTACCACTCATCTAGATTATTGCAACACACTCTACATGGGGCTGCCTTTGAAAACAGTTCAAGAATCATAATCGGTACAAATAATGATGGTTGTTACAAGCAAATAAGAATGGCTATCTAAGTACTGTACCTTTTTTCTGGTCTTCACATTGTTTGTAGATAAGTTTTCAGATTTAGTTCCAAGTGGTTTATGACTAATAAAACCCTTATCTGGTTTGGGTCAAAGTTCCGAAAGTATGTCTTCTCCAAGTTAATGCATGCAAGGAGAGGATGCTGGGACTCCTTAGAAGATGGCATAGATCCATAAGGATTCTTGCTCTGGTGATACCTCCCGTGTTATGGAATACCACAGAGCAGGGTTGTCAAACTCCTGGTCTGTGGGCCGGATGCGTCACATGCTGGCCATGCCCACACCTAGTTTAGCGAAGGGGAAGAAAGTCCCGATAAATCATGTGATGCCATCGTGATGCCATCAGTTTGACACCCCTGCCGTAGAGAGCCACAAATATAAGCCTGAAAAAACTATGCAGAGCCAGTTACAAAACATGCTTTAAGACCAGGAAACAGAAAAAAAGTCTTAGAAAAATAATTCAGATTGCTTCACCCTAATTCATTGAGGTAAAAGTGAAAACACAATATGCTTTCAAGGTTCTTTCATTGTAACCTATATCAATAAAGGACAGTTCCAGTCCAATTTGAATGTCTGTTTCTTAATCTGGTCTTGCGTCTCTCCCCTCTGCAGCGTGATTTGTTTGGGTAAACCACTTTTCTTTTATGAGAAGTTTGTGTCTCTTTCCTTGTTGCTTGCTATAACCAGAAGAGGCTTCTGTTCAAGCACTGTCCCTGGACAGAATTGTGCAAATTCTGGTAGAGAGAACTTCTTCTGAAAAGCTTGCCAAAGCTTGGGGGCAGCCATGCCAGAGATGATAAATAGTACATCTGCAGCTCTCACTTTGTCAAGCAGTCAAAGGACAGTAGAGCACTCCCTACAGTCTTTGGCAAGTGGTTCAAGGGAAGATGAGCACCACATTCTTCACTAAGAGATGGTAAGTGCTGCCAGGGATGACGCGAAGCAGCATGGGTTAAGCAGCTTCAACTGAATGCTTCCCTTTGAAAGATTTGCCATGCCCTTATTTATTATTTCCACTCAATGCCATCAGCAAATAAATTAGCACGAATCATTCAACTTGCTTAAATCAATTAAAGGTGAAGACAGTGAGTTCTCTAAACATATTATGACTGGAAAAAGGACAAAGGCGATGTTAAAGTAATGATGGAGCAATAGTAAGTCAGACCCATCTTCTCCTGGTTGTGTGAATTCAATTGCTAGTTAGTTGTCCTAGTTCTGTCCATTCTGTTATTCTAAGAAAAGAAATGGAGTTGCAGAAAGGTTGAAACAGGGTTGGCAGATAGAAAATATGCCTGGCATGCCTATCAAACACTGCAGGTCAGGACTCAAGACACATTCACTATTTCCCAACTAGCCAATGAGTTCTTGATGCAACAAAGCCTTGCTGGTAATCTCCTGGAATATCAAACAGGATTGGATACATTGAGACAGGACCCTGTATTCCCTGAAACAGGGGCTCATTGTGTACTGCCAAATTCAGTGGTGATTGGATTAGTGGATAACTGGATTAAACATATTGTATAAACTAGTCCATAGATTGGATAATCTGAATCATTTTATTTAAATATAATTGCAAACTAGTAACAATCATAAAATAAACATATGTAAATTCAACCATTTAATTCTTACAGGCAATATATTCTGAGCACATGATTTAGGTCTGGCAATTTGGAGTATATCAAAACCAAAACAGATTACAAATCAAAGAAAATATAAAAACTTACCAATATCCATATGTGTTGCCCACTTGCTGTGCTCCCAAAGGTGCTTTTTTAAAAGGCAACTGGACTTTGGTTTTCCCTGAAGATGTTTCATTTCTCATCCAAGAAGCTTCTTCAGAATCGAAGAACGAGTGAAACTTCTTGGATGAGAAGAGAACCTTATTCAAGGGAAAAACAAAGTCCAATTGCCTTTTGAAAAAGTACATTTGGGACAACCATGACCCTAGATGACTGAGAATCTCATTTGACTACTTGCCCTGGCTTTCAGCGTTCCACAAAATTCAGTCTCTAGCAATTCAAAAATTGTTTGCCTTTGGTATAAGTGACTGTTGCAATTATGAAAATTATTTGCAATTCAATCTTAACACCGTAATCTTCTTTTTTGGGATCTCAACCAATTGTGTCCATGACTCCACCCTCTATTTGACATTTATTTCCATCTAGTTTCCAATGTAGATTTTAGTGTTTTAATAAAAAGCAATAAAATAAATTAAAATCTAGTTACTTATGTTTGATCAAGACAAAATATCTTAGCCAAACATTTGAACGACTTAATTATTTCACTTTAGAAATGGCAAATAACAGTAGAGTTATTATTCTCTGTCTTTTGATTTCAACTGTAGTGTTAAAAAATTTGGGAGTTTCTTTCTTTTTTCCTAATTAAACATGTTGTTGACAGAAAAACAGAAAAGAGTTGTGGTGATTTTGAGTAAGTTGAAATAACAAGAGCATAATTCGGGCTTATTTTTGTTGCTGGAATGTTTCACACCTGAAAATGGCTCATCTAATGCTTCACTGTCAACATAAAACTGTACAGTACCAAACCCAGCTCATTTCTCAAGCCAGTAGCAAATCTGAGTTGCGAGCTAATCTCCAGGGTATTTTTCTAATTTGTTTTCCTCTAGTTCTCTTTTAGACAGAATCATTTGGCAATCTATTCTGCCACTATAAAAGGTTGTCTGAACAATGGTAAAGCCAAATTTGGGTTGAATGTGAAGCCCTGGTATAGCAACAAATCCTGTTCTTCATTATGCTCACTTGGTGGTGTGTTTTGACCTTTAGAGCTTTCCATGCTTTGTGCTGCATCTCAGAGTATAACATAGCAACGTCCTCATAATGACTACGTGCAAAGCTACAGTGATGTGGGAGGGCACAGTCCATATTTAAATTGCCTGTGTTTTTAAAATATTTCAATAGCACAGATTTATGTCAAGAGTAACCAAAAGAAATAATGTAATAGTATTTGTTATTATCTATAATTTGACATAGGTTGCAGCGTTTGGAAACAGCATTTAGAACCATGCAGAAGCAATCACAATGAAGTTGGTTATTTTACATCTTTCACCCTAAAAGCTTACAGCCGTGTTGAATACGGCATTTCTATTTCTTAGTAAAGGTTGATATCAAATATGGCACCAATTTGGTGCTGAGATGGGCAGGTAAATCATGGGATGTTCTTCCCCTAACCAGCTGTAATGTCAAAAAATAATAAAGAAGGCATTATTTCTCAAAGTCCCATCCAGATAAAATTATACTGAAAAAGCACCTAATTTGAAAAATGAATATTTCATAGCTGATCTGATATAGAAACTGAAGATGGATATTTTCTATCTATTTATTGCCATTTGTCTATCACGGTATTGCTATGTTATCTGAATTGAGCCATCCAGCTCAATTTAGGTTAGGACAAGGGGCTTCTAACTACTGCCTTGAAATTATCCTGCAATTCAGTGGTTCAGCATTTTAATATTTATTTCAGTACAAAAACGTTTAAGCTCATTAGTCTTGAGAAGAGGCAGCAAGATCTTAAGCTATGATTATTTATAATCAGATACATTTAGAAAGAAATGATACGATTTCTTATCAAACAAAGCTATTTTTCCATGCGACACCATGCTTTCAGATGTCAGGGTTCTTGATTAGTAAGATCTCAGGAGTTCAAGAAATAATTCAGCTTCTTTCACTGGAGACCAGATTGGAATTTCAGTTTAGGTTTGGTATACCTGCATCGCTATTATACTTGTACATGTGTTTTATGGTTTGCCTGATCCATTTTTATAATGTTATACAAGTAAGCATGTCTTTACCATTTTTAAAGCCAAATTATATATCAGGGCATTGGAAATATTTGAAACTATAATAAAAAAGGAAGACTAGGCATTTTAATGTGATTCAATATTTTAAAATAAATGTGCTGCATGTACATATAAGATAACATAATTTCACAATTTTGGTTTAATAGGCTTATGAAATCCCACATTGATAAAGGGAAGATCTAATTTCAAACCCTGCAACCAACTAATTAAAATTATTTCTAAGTGAGGGGTTTTTCATTAAATATTGCCCATTGTTCAAGAATGTACAATTGTAATCTGTGATACATATATATTTATATCTCTTTCCAACTACATGCATACCACTATTTTTATTCAATGCTTGTTGTGAAAATAAAGGACATTCATATGCTTTGTGATGGTGGGGGGGATTCATAAATAGAGGGGTATAAAGCCTGTCAAAGCTCTAATTTTCAGGATTCTAATGAATATCAAAAGAGTCCAGCATTTCTGACTTTGACAAATTGCA
Source organism: Stegonotus admiraltiensis (assembly GCA_032468215.1). Lineage (NCBI taxonomy): Eukaryota > Metazoa > Chordata > Lepidosauria > Squamata > Colubridae > Stegonotus > Stegonotus admiraltiensis. The sequence continues at coordinate 144,962 of JANHZT010003221.1, read as the reverse complement.
GATGAGATTTTATTCATTAAGAGGACTGCTAATGTTTATTTAAATGCAATTTACTGTTGCATTATTGATTAACTCCTGCAAAATTATCTTACAAGGAGCACGTGTAGCAAGAAGATTTCAGGTTGAGAAAGGATTTATCTAGGGAAGGCCTGTAGGCTTGATTTAGGCCCCAGGACATGAGAGTTTTAATTTATCTGGAAAGAAAGGCCTGGTGGAAGGTTTGCTTTGTTTGCATTTAGACAGCAGATGAAAGGGGTTTTGATGTTGAGCTGGGAGAAAATGTCTGCCATTCTTGCTATTCATACAGAGAACTGAGTACAAGGCGGAAAATCTATTACTGGGGACAAGGCTTTTTTTTCCCCCTTAAAAAAAAGCTTCTGTCCTCAATTGGACTATGCACAATATATTATCTGATACTAGAACTTGTTTTTGTTCCTCTTCTAGAAGCTCTAAATTTTCTTTAAATATATATTTTTTCATTTACTATAATGTTTGCGATGTAGTGAAATATATTTGAGCACAATTCTAACGAAACTTCTTTTCATGGCATGTTAATGGAATTGCCGATTCAAATAATAATAATAAAAAAACCCAGTCTGTATCAGCAGCTTCTCTTTCTCTCTCTCTGCACAAGTTGTTGGAACAGGCATTGTAGGCATAAATCTAATGTGGTGACATCAGTGTGCAGTCTGCTCATATGGCATGGCTCCTCAACGGCCTGAGTTCATTTAACGGTTTTCAGTAGTGTACATTCAGATATACACTCTTATCAACATGCCTTCCCCAATCTGTCTCCTTCTAAATGTATAGTTCTGTAGTTCATATCAACACGATATGGAAAAAAAGCTATTTGTTCTCCTCTTTGAAAAGGAAATATAGGTTACTGTGAAATCGTCTTCCTAAGCTGCTGACCTCCATAACTGAAAAACAACAGTGTTGTTTTGTCATCTAGATCATTGTGAAAGTAGTATATTGTGGGAACATAGGGAAGAAGGTCAGTTATGCCATTCATGAAATTTCTAGGTGTTTCGATTTAGCCCTGAACAAATCTATATTGCGGAAACATACAAACCCAATTAATTGCTCTATTTTGGCTGTTTAGTTTTCCTGGGGGGAAAAAGTGTAGTGTTTTTTTTTTAAAAAAAGCCTTCTCCCATGATAGAATTCTCTCTCTAGGTCTAACAGCACAGAACACAACTTCCAAACAATGATTGACTCCAGTGGTCAAATCATGTTTACTGCTGTCTCCTTGGCCAATGGGGTAGGACCTAAAGTTTTCATGAATTTTTCCCAGTACTCTTCTGGTACAAGGACTCATGGGATACCATATACATCCTGGAAAAATATTCCCAATTTTTCACAGTGTGAGTATACAGTAGTGGCCAAAATTGTGGAAACCTTTGGGGAAAAGTATATTTTTGAGGTTTGATGGCTAATAACACTACTTTTTTTGGATAATCGTATTCTGCTGCTGGAATGGCCTGGAATATCCCAGGTCGTAACCCAATTGAAAATCTATGTCTAAAGAGACTTATTAGTCAGAAGCGACCCAGCAATAAAACCCAGTTAATAGAAACAATCATTCAATCTTATGTTTCATATTATAACAGCTGCAAAAATAAAGACTTGGTTCACTCCATGGAAAGATGTTGTAAGGCCATAATTCATGCTAAAGGTTACCCTACTAAGTATTAACTGATGTGATAATTTTTGTATATCTGTTTTTTCTACGTGTTTCACTTTTCTTCTTTATACTGTAACTACTATTCTAATAGCAAATCCTTCATAAAAGTTATTGCATTACATTCTTGATTAAATTATCTTTCCATTGATATATAATTTTATTGTACTACTCCAAAAAAAAAAAGTGGTATTATTAGCTAGTTTTAGAAAATACACTTTTCCCAAAAGGTTTCCACAATTTTGGCCACTACTGGTAGAACCACTTTTGAGGAGATTTGATATTTAAGTGGCTTGACTAGGTTAAACCAGTTGAGGTAATATGGCCAGAATATTATACGTTTAGTTGACACCAATTTGGGAATTACATGACATAGGAGAAATTGATAAAGGGAGTAATGATTTATTGTATATCTGTGGCTTTTATTTATTGTTGTTTTGCCAGTTAAATAGCAAGCTTTCAATCACAGGAGGATCTATATCTGAATATGAGCATACATCCATTGCTTATGTGTTGCTTAGCTTGTTTATATTTAATATTGAAATGTAAAAAAAATTACATAGCAAAGGGAAAATGTAGATAGTGATTAGACAGTGAAAAACAGAGAGCAAGAAAACAACTTTAGTGATGAGAAAGCATAATGAATCACAAAGATAAAGAAACAAGATACCAAGAACCAGAATTCCAACAAAACTAAAAGGGGTTGAGGAGTGTTCTTTGTTTTCTTTTAGAAATACTTCCCCAAATTTATTTTTCAGGGAAAATATATTTATTAATTCAATGGGCATATCCTTGCCAATAAAATAAAGTAAAAAAATAAACAAGTTGAGCCTAATTTAACTATTCCAATAAAGAATTATGACAGATGTGATCTAATGAGAAGCAAAGATTTTTTTACTTTGTATTACAACTATAGGGTTCAATATTTGTCCAGATAGTGACCAGGAGTCAAAACTGAATCAAAGGCATATACATATAAGCATACATACATACATACATACATACATACATACATACATACAGTACATAATGAAGACAGCGAGCATTTAGGTGTCTGTTATCCCATCTTTGCCAGCACATTCTCTAATCTTGCCATACTAATCAGGATGGTTCCAAAGGTAATTCTAGGCATATATTGCTGGAATGTTACATTGTTAGGTTTTCAGCAATGACACAAGCATAAAGCTCCTTCAACCAAAATCCTCCTTCAGACGCATTCTAGCATCCTTCCTGTTTTATCAGTCTCAAACTTTTTTATTTGCCTATATTTCTGTGTTTGCTTAGTGACTCAAAATTGGGCTATAATGCATCTATTTCTAATGTTGTGGTTACCATTTGAGCTTAAAAGCCCAATGCAGTAATAAGACTGCAAAACTGTACTTTATCAAAGTTTCTTGAAAAACATATTACTTTAAAAAGAGAGAGAGAGCGCCATTCAGATTAATGAACTGTATCATACCCATAGAGACTGTATGGGTATTTGATGTTATGTATCTTTCAGTTCAAAGTGAAAATATTGCATTGAGGGTGTGTGTGTGTGTGTTTTCATTTAGATGGATTACATATTTATCATTTTCCTTTTTCATAAAAAGGCATTCTGTAAATCATCCACATATCCTTTTTGTTTCCTTGATACGCCTCCCATGAAATTGGTGCCTTTAATGTCAAATCAAGGAATAGTAAAGCTTAGCTGGAGTCTCTGTTCCAAATTCTGGTATAAGTCCAGTGAGTTCAATGGAATTATACAGAGGATAAATCAGCTCCTTCATGTCTAGCAGGTATACTATAAATTTAATTTCATGGCAAACTGAAGTCTATTACAGAAAATCACAGAGAACAGCCATCTCAGCAATGCCATCTTTCTTTTTTATGGAGTCCTTTTGCGCACATTTCTAGTTTTCACAAACTTTGCCTGCACCTGCCAATAAAAAGATGCTTTTTGTTGGAGCACAATGACAACAAATTAACCACCAAACGGATTTCCAGTAGATAGCCAAGCAGTAACTCAGGAAGAAACTGATGGGCTGATTTTACCTTTAGGGAAGCAGAGTGCTATACTTGTTGGAAAATTTTGCTAACCTAGTCAAGAAAGTGTGCTATGAATTTCTAACCATTTCATTTGAGAGGCTGGGGCCAGGGTTAAAAAAAAAGCAGCATAATTCAAAAATGGTTTGTTTTGTTCCAATTTCAAGGCATTTAAGTTGGAATATTCAAAATACCCTATGGAGTAGAACAGAGTTATTTAATACTTGGTATCTTGCCAGTATGACCTCTTCCTGCCCTAAGGACTGACACTGTGTCCCTTTCTCTCTCTGCAGAACTAATTGCTTATCAAAATGAAATTAGAGCTGCAAATCAGCACCCTGCTGTGATTAGACTCTGTTGGAACTGGATCTTGCTGTAACAATATGAATTTAATCTGCTCCTGAAATGGCCAAAGCTATTGTTGGTTTCACTACATATACACACTCGGTTTCAGCTATACACCATTTTTTTTAGCTTAAAATATCATAGAAAATATGTTTAATAAAAAGCTTTAGAAAAGGGTGGAGTTCGTTCAATGAGCACAATTATAGCTCTTTTATACAGCAATTGCATTAAGCTGTCAGGCTCACTTTAATAATACGCCTTTTTTTTCAAATGTTACATCATTTTAGACCTTTGCCATAGATTTTAGAAGAACCCCCACACTGAACCCCTCATCCTTCTTTCTGAAACCCTTGAAGCTACATCTCATTAAGTTAGATGCCATTTAGCTGGAAAGATCTGAGTTCTGGCTCAATGTAGCAAATTCCTACCTGAACTGATTGAACACACAAGCTTTAACTGATTAATCAATTGATATCTCCTATATCTGTATATGAGAAAAAATAGTGTTAAAGAGGAAGGGCAGAACCCCGTACCCTAATTTCTGTGACTCCTATAGCAGGCCCAGATTTCAGCACTGCAGTTTGGTAGTAAAATCATCCATTCATGGCAGCATAGTTTTTCACGTTTTGAGGGAACAGAAAGACACATTTTAACTTCTCTGCTCCCAAAGCATACACAAAAACAGGCTGTCCTGTTTTTGATGATGGCATTGTGTCCTCTGTCATGCTTGTGACCTTCATCGATTGATATTTTTAAAACTAGAATGTGTGGTTCCTGTTTGCAAAAAAGAGGGAAGTGTTAGCCTGTGTGAAGTCTAAAGTATCCTGTGAAATCAGCCATCTTGGTGTGTACCTATCTTGCCCGAGAAATGTGTCAGTGTATAACTCTAATATTCACATCCTATATATTTACAATTTCAGCTCAGAAAACCTCCTTATAATCTGTGTCAATGATTATTAAATGGGACTAAATCCTATTAACTAAAGAGGTTTTACTCATCAGGAGTGAAGTTGAAGGTCTTTTCAATGTTATGATTTACTGGCTGGTTTACTTTCTGTCAAAATAACACCATAGTTTGCTGACTATCGTATAGAGGTATTCATCCTCCCCCTATTCCTCACTTATCTCACTGGATGTTGGTCGCAGATTTCCCTAGAATGAAACTAAAGCTAACTTCTCTACTAGGATTAGCAAAGATGACACTAGTTAAGAGCATCTAATGAGGCATAGGGAAGAGACTATCTATGATTTCCTCATTAATTATTTATAATGCCTTCTTGAGTCATCCAGTCATCGTGGTACTAATATAATAATGCTGACATCAGGCTTTCTATTACCTAAATGATGCTGGGTGATGCCTTAAAGATGAATACCTAGTCAGGAATAGCTCATATGCCTTATCTTTTGAGATCAGAGAACCTATTCATTCTAGCCAAATAGATGGAGTCTATTTAAGTACTTATGTCCTGTACAAAAGATGCATGACAGCACTGTTGATTCTAGAACAGTTATTGGCATTGGCATTCTGATGCCCTTCAGGTTTCTACCAATTTTATGATGCCAACTCTTCAGATTCAAACTTGTTTTAACTAGGGATTATTTATGAATTATTTATGAAGCCTTCATAATGAAATCACTATCTTCCAGGAGCTTCAGAAACCAAATACAGGCTTGTTAAAGATCTCTAACCAGGTATATCATTTCTCCAGAATAATCTGAATTTCTATAGTTATTTGCATTTGTTGTATGTGGGAGAGGTTTTTAATTGTATCTACAGGATGTTAGCGAACTAATCATTTAAATATGTTATAATCTTCATATCCAGGCTGGAAAATCTCACTGTATTCCTACTTCATTTTACTATAAATATTTGTTGTCTGGATCATACAGTGGGATAGTTAGTTGAGATACTGTATAGAAACAGCATGGCTAAAAACTCAGTGTGCCTTCTTTTAATTACCGATTGATTGCTCTTATATCAGTACAATGGATTTTAAAAGCCACTGTGAATAATAAGGTAGTTTTGAGATAAATCAAGGTGTAAAAGAGTGATAAGGGAAATGATGGCTTTACCATTAAATACCATAATCTTCAAATGAGAGACTCTACGATATCTCATCAAGATTAGAGACTCAAGACTCCCTTGAAACTTTAGTGAATACTAATTTACTAATGTCTGGAAATATGTACTTGGGCTAGCTTCTGTTTTCAGGTCTAGCAAAGTTGCCAAAACACAGTTTGAGTAGACCATAAGAAAAGCGTAATTTAGGCTCCCAGTCAAATGCAGGTAAATTTTTTTTTTAAAACAACATTTATAGGTACTAATATCCACTTTTTGGTGACTAAATTGCTATGGTCATTATATACCAGTGTTCATCAATCATGTCATCTTGAAGATACTTAGACTTCAACTCCCAGAATTTCCTACCAGCATGCTGGCTAAAAACATCAGGTGTTGAAATACACACATCTTATAGCTGCTGAGGTTGAGAGGTACAGCTTTAGATTATGAATATCTGAAACCAATATGGGTAAAATAACAGTACTGGTTATATAAAATGTTATATAGGTTGCTATTCATTGCATAGGAACACAAGCACATTATTCTACCAATGACAAAGTGTTAAGTACGGTAGACATTGAAACAGAGCCTAAGTTTGCAACCCTAGCCTTAATGAGGGATCACTGGTCCATTTTGGCATGTGACTATTCCAAAACAGAGTCAGGACAAAGAAGAGGAGTAGCTAGAATGAAATTAAATATGCTAAAAATTAGATTAAATGTTTCCTACATATTTAATTATTTCCTTGGATAATGCCCTATAGAATAGAATAGAATAGAATAGAATAGAATAGAATAGAATAGAATAGAATAGAATAGAATAGAATAGAATAGAATATTGGTGAGCAGCTGACTAAGTGCTGTTAAAGTAGCACCAGCTGCCTGCAATTACTGCAGGTTCAAATCTCACCAGGCTCAAGGTTCACTCAGCCTTCCATCCTTTCGAGGTAGGTAAAATGAGGACCCGGATTGTGGGGGCAATAGCTGACTTTGTATAAAAAAGAACACCGCTTAGGGAGGGCCAAAAGCCCTACTAAGCAGGTACAGTATATACAATAGTATGAAGGCTATTGCTTAACACATTGTAAGCCGCCCTGAATCTCTGGAGAAGGGTGGCATATAAATCGACCCAATAAATAAATAAATAATTTTTTTATTGGCCAAGTGTGATTGGACACACAAGGAATTTCTTTTGGTGCATATGATCTCAGTGTACAGAAAAGAAAAGACATGTTCATCAAGAATCATAAAGTACAACACTTAATGATAGTTATAGGGTACAAGCCATATAGCCATGAGGTTTTGTCTGCATGAAATGCAGACATGTGCTGCATGGCCACAACAATATACAGGAATCATTTGGATTTTAGCAGGCTAAATCTGGTAGCATTAGTCTTCCCCTAAGGCTTTTGGTTGTGTAGACAAAAGCAGAAAAAGTAATTATTAATGGTTATTGTCAACTCTATAGTATGGAATACTTACCGGATTTTCCATTAGTCTGTGTTTTAAGTTATTAATGTGTTAAAATGATTAGGGCAAATATAAAAACATGTGTTGGGGATTTTGGACATCAATTTTTTATATGTGTTCATTCAATTTTTCTCTATTTATTAAAGGATGGCTGGTTAAGCATTCTTCATAACGAAGATTAAATTTGGAGATATCTTAAATTTCCAAAATGCTTATATACAGTTGAAATAGTTCAGGTGTCCTTTTCTTCCACTAATCACTATAGCATGCAACAATTTTTTACTGCCATGTCTCATGATCCTTGAAAGATGTCAAACCTGAACAAAAGTTTCTTAGGTAACAATCAAGGGCACCGCTCAAATAGTCTTTCTCCCACCTGTGTGATGTCACAGGATGGGAGCCACTGATTTTGAGCAGGAAGAGTAGCTGACACCTCTGTCTTATTACTGCATTATCATCAGTGTGGCTGGCCTGGTGCTAAAAACCAACATCTGCTTGAGGAGTTGTATGCTGATAACAAATGGACTGATTTGGACGGAACTTAGAACAATATTTATTTAATTGATTTTTTTTATCCCACATATTACTTTTGCAGATAATTCAAAATGGCAAACACTTCTTCCCACCCTATTTCCACCACCACAACAATCCTGTGAGGTGAATAGGGCTAAGAGAGAGTGTCTGATCCTGTTCTGACCCAGCCTTAGCAGAACCAAGAAACAGACTCCTTGTCCCAAAAAACCACTCTTTATTTAGCTACTGTGAATTCATGCCATTCAAACACAGAAAAGTTCAAGCAATAATCCTTCCAAGGGTTAATTGCCATAACAGACTTTATCAGTCCTTGGATAATTGCCAGGCTGAGAGCTTCCAGTTGCAAAGCTGTAAATTAATTCCTGACAAGAAGTCTCTGAGGCACAAACCACAATGAGCAAATATTCCGAAAGAAATACGAACTGTTGTCTCCTGCAACCACAATTCCCCTTTTGCTTCTATTTATTCCCCAGCCAGGGAAGGCCCATTCAGCGTCCACGTGTGCCTTTTTTCCCAAGTTGGCCCCTGTTTCTCAGTTTTTTTTTTTGATTTTATTTATATGCCGCCCTTCTCCGGAGACTCAGGGCGGCTTACAATGC
>JANHZT010003221.1:119562-136147 GCA_032468215.1 Stegonotus admiraltiensis | reverse complement strand
CTCTGTGGGAGCGTACTGGCCGGTGGGAGGCTATCGGTGGCAGAAGGCGGTCCCGTAAATACCTGGGTCCTAAGCCACAAGGGTGGCTTTCATGTGGGATTAGAATTCACAATATCCTGATTTCTAGCCTGTTGCCTTAGCCATTAGACCAAATTGGCTATATAGCTATTGAAATATTAAGAACACAATATTAATTAATTACGTATATGTAATTGAATCATACAAGGTTCATGACCTTGGTGACTATATGGACAATTAACACCCATATTGGCCTATCTTTGAGATGATCCATAGTTCTCCAAAAGATATTCCAATGATCTATTTGGTCACATTCTTTCACTTTATCCAATAACTTGTGCTTCTGCTTTATCTTGCCAACTCCATTTTTTACTAGTCCATCTTTTATAGATGTTGAAATATGTATGTTTTTATTTGTTGATCATTGCCATTTCATTTGATCTTGATGGATTGATTAGTTCTTCTTCTAGAAGGACTTCCTATGTTTAATCCTTATTTCTTCCTATTAACTGTCTCCAAATCTATAATTCAAAGGTGTTAATCTTCTTTGCCTTCTCAATTAATGTGAATCTGTTTCATAGATATACATGATTAGTGGAAAAAATAGCATTTTTACTACCCTGATCTTTGTTGTCATAAAAACATATTATCCCTCATGATCTCATCTAAGTTTAGTATTGCCTTTTTCCCTAGAATTAATCCCCTATTTCCTTTCCATCATACTGCAGTTTTTATCCAGTTGCTGAGACCAAGAAAACAAAACTATCTATCTTATTTTTTCTGCATGAACAGTAAGTTCTCGAAGCATGATGGTTAATGATGGCACTCTTTCGCTCTCTCCTTTACTATAAAATATTAACTGAAGTTTTTCATTTCCCATTTTTTATTTTCATAATTATTAGCTGTTCTAGGTCCTAACATTTGGCTAACAATGTGACATCATTAGCATACAGATAGTCTTTGAGTTGCAACCATTTCTTTAGTGACCGTTCAAAAATACAACACTGAAAAAAGTGACTTATGACCATTTTTCATACTTATGACCATTGCAACATCCCTATGGTCACATGATCAAAATTTGGAGTTGCAATGCAATTGCTATGCATTTATGATGGTTGCAGGGTTCCAGGGTCATATGATCACCTTTTGTGACCTTCTGACAAGTATATTCAATGGGAAAGCCATATTCACTTAACAACCATGTTACTAACTTAACAACTGCAGTGATTCACTTAACAACTGTGCCAAGAAAGGTCGTACAATGGGGAAAACTCACTTAACAACTGTTTTGCTTAGTGATGAAAAATGGCTCAGTTGTGGCCATAAGTCAAGGACTACCTGTATTTCATTTAGTAGTGTTTTGGTCTGCAGTTTTAATACTAGCTGTCCTGTAATCTTCTCCAATGCTAACATTCATACAATATATTTGATATATAAGTTAAACAGATACAGGGACACTATGCTTCCTTACAGTGGTGAAATGTAATATTTGTTACTACTGGTTCTGTGGGCGTGGCTTGGTGGGGGGGGGTGTAATATGACTGAGTGGGCATGGCCAACTTTTTTTTTTTTACTTTTAAAACCATTTTTTCTACAACCTCTTCAGCTGAAAAATGCTTTTAAAGCTTCTGACGATCCCAGCTGACTTGCCTGATCAGCAGAGGCTTTTTTTTTTAAAGCCTCTGATGATCCCAGCTAAACTGCGCTATCATCAGAGCCTTTTTTTTTTTACTTTTATAAAGCATTTTTTCGGCCAAAGAGGTTGTAGAAAAAATGCTTTTAAAAATTAAAAAAAAAAGCCTCTGATGATTGCGCGGCTCAGCTGGGCAGTGGGGGGAGGCAGGGATTTTTGCTATCGGTTCTCCGAACCACCCGCCTCCATCGCTACTGGATCAAGTGATCCAGTCCGAACCGGAAGCATTTCACCCCTGCTTCCTTACCTCACTACATTTCTTATTATGGATCACTCCGTATTTTTTTTAACATTCATGTTCATTTGGTATTTTCTCTCTCCCTATATACCTCTATTCTTTATAAAACTGTAAGCAAAACTTTATTTGCATAAGAAATTAATGCATGGTACAATTTTTTTGCATGTTGCTTTACATCACCCTTTATGTGAGGTACAGTCTCTGATCTTTTCCAATCTCTAGAGCATACAGTCTTGTTCTATATTTGTTGTTAGCACATTAACTTCATCCTTTCTTGCAGTTTTAAATAATTAAGTAAGTATTTTATTTGTTTCTGGAGCTTTTTTATTGGCTTGCTAGTCTATTGCAAATCATACCTCCCTTTCTAAAGGAGCTGAATATGTTTCCCATAAAATATTTCTGTTGTAGTGTAATTCTCATTGTAAAGGATTCCAGAATAGTCTTAATATGTGTAAAATGTCTTTGTTATTTATTTTCTTGAAAATATCTATTTTATTTCTTTTTCTACTTCTTCCATTGTTGCCAATTTTTGTTGGTTCTTTTTCTTTGATGTTGAAAATCTGTATTCTATCATTATATGGTCTACTTGTTACCTAAGACTGTAATCTTCCATCTTTATCTGACAATCAGGATAGCAGTCTTAAATGATATTTAAAAATTTTTTTCCTTTGAAAATTTAAAATATGTTGGTTCTCAGAATGTCTCTTATCTGTTCTCTTAGTTCCTCAGTTTCTCTTTTACATAGGTTAAATCACTGAGTCTGTTCTTTACATGGATCTTACATTTTAATTGTATATCATCTTTTTTCAATAAGACACTTAGTTTAATTAATTTTGTACATGTAACCTTTTGTTTTGTTTTGTTTTGTTCAAAATACCTGGTCTGAAAGTGCCTGGTTGAATGGATTTCACCTTTCCATCTGTTTCTTGTTATGTAATCAGTTTGATTCTCTTATTGTTCATCCAATGATGTCTAGGTATAAGATTCGTATTTATCTTGCTTAAAGCAGTTACTGCAAATATATGCAGGCCAAATCTGTCTCTAATTAATTTTTTCAATGTTTTTATTCCAATAGTACCATTTCCTTTTCTAGATGTTAAACTCGGGTTTTTTTTGTATTTTTCCCTAAAATTCTTCATCGTTGTCCATCATTGTATCTGTACAGAAGCATTATCTTGTAGAAGTTAATATGCAGGACATGAAACAAGAATGCTGATATGCAGGACATGGAACAAGAATGATCTTGCTATTTGTTGAGCTATAGCTCAGCACATACTTAGCAAACTCCTTTTAAAGTATCTGTTCCATTCCACAAAATAGATGCCCTAAAATTTAAATTGTCCTTGATTTATACTTCTCATATTCTATGTTCCAGTTAGATATATCCTTTGGGGGCAGGGGACCTATTTCAATACTGGTTCCATCAGCAACCAGACCTCTTTGTGGCTTTGAATTGGCCAAATCAGCTCCAGTTTTACACATGAAAAATTGATGAAGTTCCTCCATAACTAGGGGATTACTTTCTGACCTGAGAGTCTCATTCAATTAAATATTGCATCAAAGTGCAAGTAGTTGTATTGGAAACAATACAAAATGATTTTATTCTTTTCTGTTTTATTCTTTCTTTTGTCTTGAAGAATAATTTGGGGTTCCAACTCGAGCCGGGGTTGCATAAGAATAAATAAAAATGAGATCCAGACAGCTATGAGGAAAGAAGAAATATTTATTCCTAAAAGCAAACAGTTTGGGCAAGGCTGCAGAGAAATGGGGTACTGTAGCAGATTTTTTTTATAAAGGAAGCTTGTTCGGAGTGTCACATGCTGATTCTAGAGTGACACTTGAGGGGCATGTTTGTGTATGTGTATGCAGGTATGCTTATTCTTGTGAACATGCAGTTCCTATGGGAGACACAAGTTAATTAATTCTGTGTTTGCAGACCTTATTCTTTTGATATGTGGATTAGGTCTGGATAACTTATTTTGGGTGGTTGAGGAAGTTTGCTAATTTGATTAACTTGGAAACACTGATTCTCAGACAATTGTGGATTCTGTTAATGTTTTAAGGAGAGATGGAAACAGTATAAAGAATAAAATATATTTGGATATAAAACTTCTCACATTCTTTCTCTTTCTCTTAGCTGAATTGGCTTTTTTTTTTTTTACATCTACAGAGTCTCACTTTTATTATAGATTGTTTTCAGCTTCACCCCTTTCCTTTTAACATTATCCACAAGAGTAAACCTACCCAGAACTGATGCTTACTGACATCAGGGCCAGAACTGATGCTTACTGTCAGGGCCATTGAAATTCTTGAGCCCTCCCTTTAGATAAAAAATAGAACATTTCCTAAAAGGAAACACAATATTAAATACTCTGACAGTAAGATATGAAAACCTATGATAAATTCGCTCTTGTTACTTTCTGGAATTGGAATTTACTGGAATTAATGGGACTGGCAGGAGAGCAGACTTGCAGAGTTGGATATGAAATTCAAAGTTTAGTCTCTTCCCTAAGATTGTGCCCTGCTGAGATTGTCATTAGCTGGCTTTCTTTCCCTTTCCTAACAAGGAATGGCCTTAGGCACACACACCTTGAACTGCATATCACCTATCTGTTAATCAGTCTGACTGCAGTGCAGCAACTTACATTATTAGGTGAATTCAGCACTGATTGAAACCCTCTGGTGATCTTGATGGAGTACAACTTATTGTTTGCAGCACTTGTCTTCACCACATTATCACTGTGTGTGTTTACTATTTGTCATTATAATTAAAGAGGCTAAAAGGACTCAGACATGGCAGGAGCAGGCAGAATTTAGATCCAAAATAATAAATGAATGTCACTACTGGCATGATATTTATATAAGATAGTTTAAACATTTTTTTAAAAAAAATGCCACCTATTGATGAAAAAGCATATGGCACCTATCTAATACGCATGCTTTGAATTTCAAAGATAAATTCTCTTATATATTCCTAAGGTTAGAAAAGAAGTCTTCAGATACACAAAAGATAAATAGATATGATGGCAAAATTTTGGGGGTCAGTTCAGGAGTGAAATCTGCTTACCTTCCTTACCGGTTCATAAGTGCACACGCCACACGTAGATGGTCTCGCTTTGCTCATGCAGGTGGGCAGAGTCTTGTGCTGCCATCGCTACCGGTTTTCTGAACCACCTGCCACAATCGCCACCAGATCCAGTCTGAACTGAGAGCATTTCACCCCGGGTCAGTTGCATAAAAGAGCCTAACAATGCAGTTATTGTTCAATTGTTTAGTCGTGTTCGACTCTTCGTGATCCCATGGACCATAGCACACCAGTCCATCCTGTCTCACTGTCTCACAGAGTTAACAATACAGTATGTGATACATTTGTGATAAAATGGCTTAAGTCCACAAAAACCTATGTTTCAACAAACATGTTACTTATGTAGTCAATGTTATAAATAACATTGAACATGCGTTTCCCTTGAAGAACGAAATAACATCCAGTTAGTGGTTGGAAAGTCCATAAGTTGCTTTGTCCCTAGAGGTAACTTGTTATATATGGAAGTTATTCATTAAACCTTTTAAAAACCTTCTTGTGATAGTGTTCAGTTTCATTAGGCATAGTGGAGATTAAATAGATTTTCAGTTTCCCAAAGAGTGGAGTAGGGTGGCCATCACATGGAAATGCCACTTGTCACATCCTATACAATCTAATCTGAAAACTGGTAAGTATTGTTTACATCAGAGCACTTTTGATGCTGTCACTAATACGATGTCCCCCTTTACCTGGTTTTGTTTGCAAGGTGAATTGTCAAGGAAAATCACCATCAGTAAATGCTGTATTTTAGTAGCACAGTAAACACAATAATCCTAAAGAAAGATAGAGAAGCAACCTACTCTAGGTGGAGGGAAGGAGACGCTTCTGCATTCTGAAATCTTATAATTATGGATTCAGATGATCATGAATTCTATATAGAGAGTATTGTCTTTTTAAAAAGAGGATAAGCCTTTATTTAAAAGTGATTACTATTTACAGGATTATCCAATGTAAGGATACAGTAGCATACTAGAAAGAAAGCTCAGCTGCCTTGAAATTGCCTATTACAGCACCTGAACAAATGAATAGGTCATCAGATCAAAGCCTTCCCCACTACAGAAAGGTTTATTGCTGTTCTGTTTTTAGCAATTATTTCTGGAATCAGCAACTGCAAATTTATCTTGTCTTCTTTTGGAATAATGCACCCTCCTTTGGTGATGTGGAAGTAACATGATTGAACATGATTCAACAAAATAATATTATATTTCTGCCAATATATTAGTGAAAATTGGTATTGATATACTTAAAATGTTCTTGGTCATCTTAATGAATAATAGTACATTGTGTATCATTAGCACTACAATTCAGTCTATTAATATACGGTCTAGTTGCTAAGATCTTATTCAGCTAGCAAAGCAGTTTGTCATATGGTTTCTTTAATGCATGCCACAGCACTCTTAGAAATATATGGGAATGGGTATTGGAAGTGTGGAAATGGGTTTTCTCTCAAGTTAGACTTCCCTGACACTGCATCATAAACTACCTAATCATGTTTTATTTAACCTAATGTCAGGGTCATCTGCATAGTGGATCAAAAAGTCAAGATGATGATCATGCAATTAAAGCTCTCTCCTTTTTAATGTGTGCCATCACCTTACGTGTTTTGTGGAATCAGCCTGGAAGATTAGGTGATGGCCCAAATCTAAAAAGCCATGGTGCAAATATAAAAAGTTAGACTGAGTGAAGCATGGATAAACAGAATATTCTATTCTACCACTCTAAAATGCATCAATCATACCATAAAAATATTCATATTCATTACCCAATTTATACTGACTGAGACATAGTGATATATGCCATTAACTTATCTGGGTTGAAATGAAATATTGATTTATTAAGTTACGGTATATTAATCTAGTAAACAATGATTAGAGAAATAAGCTATATAGAAATTTAAGCCTACTATAATAAAAAGACAGAAGACCACAAATAGCAAACTATCTTTTTTGTCCAAATTGTCTTTGTACAAATACAGGATTCACAGGATATAGTCCTGATTAGAACCTTGTGTTTCTGTTTTCCAGCAATAGAACAGAGCAAAAAAGTTATACTTAATAATAAATACAGGAAAGTTTGTTAAATTCTTATCTCACTGGAGCCTAGCTGTTCAGCTTGAAATAGTGTCTTTAACCCTTTTCATGAGGGTATCCTCAATCAGCAAACTTGGTTACTTTAGATGGATCCTTCAGTTCCAGAAAAATGGTTTGCTGTGCTTGCATAAAATTATATATTTTTACAATGCATTCTCAGTGAACACGTTATAAGCAGTTCAATCTTAACACGTGCACCACTACTTTCCTGTTTTCTCAGGAAGTGGGCATGTTTACTCCTTATCTTTGAACAAACTGAACACTCATGTTTTCAAGAGGGCAAGAATTGGTTGTTTTCATATTTCACTCTTATTCTTAGGAACAGTATATTTCAGAACAAATTAGCCGATGACCAAGATTAGGATAATGCAGAAATGGTCTGTTTGAAAGAAAGCTAAGGAGACTATGCATAATAATTATGGCAAGGTTTAAAATTTAATTATTCACAAAGTTATACATTTCCTCCGGAGACAGAAAAGTAACACCAGTAAGTTTCTTCCATGCTTCATACATTTAAAAATGGTTTTGAAACATACTTTTGCAAACTTTGCAACTATATTGTTCTAAAACATTCTTAAAGCTTGCCTGTAATAACAGAAGAATCCTACCAAGAGCTTATGTGAGGCTGTTTGTAACACATATATTCTTTATTGGACAGATTATTGTTAAAACAATACAAAAATAACAATAAGAGATAAATATGAGCTCTGCATCAATTAGAGAACTAAATATAATTGATTCCAATGAACATATCAATATACAATTGATAATATTAATAGTGTGGCATATGAATGCACAGTATACCAATGCAGTATATAAAAATGATTGAAATCACTTTCAAAATAAACCTCTTTGATATGCTCAAGTATTTGCAGGGAAACATGCTTTCAATTGAAAAAAAAATCCTTCTTTGAAATGTATTATTAGGCTTGTTGAAAAACAGTCATCCGTCTCAGCTAACAAGAATGTATCTTTCTTCAGGTTGAATTATTAGAGGGAGCTGGTATTTTAGAAAACACATATACAGTTATGATCTAGATCTTTTTTATTCTTTTCCACAATGATGTAAAATTCTTTTTTACTATAATGCAAGTAGTCCTTAACTTACGACCACAATGGAGCCCAACATTTCTTTTGAAAAGTGAGACAGTGGTTAAATGAATTTTACTCCATTTTATAACCTTTCGTCCCACAGTTGTTAAGCGAATCAATGCAGTTGTTAAATTAGTAACCTGGCTGTGAAGTGAACCTGGTTTCCCCATTGACCTTGCTTGTTAGCAGGTGGCAGAAGGTGTTCATGTGTCTTTGGGACACTGAAACCATCATAAATACATGCCAATTGCCAAATGCCTGAATTTTGATCAGGTGGCTTATGGGGATGCCACAATGGTCGTAAGTGTGAAAAAACGGTCATAAGTCACTTTTTTCAGTGCCATTGTAACTTTGAGCAATCACTAAATGAACTGTTGTAAGTCGAGGACTACCTGCACATTTAATTCATGAGATCAATCTATTCTTCTTAACATCTACTGAAAGACCAATGGAGGAAAATTATTGAGAAGATAAGATTTATCTAACTATATAAGGATGAAAAACACCTGATAGTAAAAAAAGATTGCAGATCTGATAAAATGTATTGGTTTTAAAAGTTCCACTGTAGCCCATATGTCACAGATCATAGAATTCAATATAAAGTTAGAGTTGAAGAAGAAAGAGATGCTGGAAAAATGCAAAAATGTCTTTCATCCTGATGCTGATGATCTTTCCACAATATATGGATGTTGACAGTACCTGAAACACTGTTTTTCATATCCACCTGGTTCAGGGGTGGGTTCTACTTACCTTTACTACCAGTTCTCAATGGGAGTGTGCATGCTTCTGCTCATGCGCAGAGCGTCCATTATGTCATCCTGGCAGGTGGGCAGAGCCTCCCGCCACTTTTACTACCAGTTTGCAAGAACCGGATAGAACTGGGAGCAACCCACCACTGATCTGGTTATTTGCACATTTTAGATACACACATATGCCATAATTGTGGACTAGTTGTATGTTCATCAGTTGATCATTGACTTCTGGAACACTCTGAACGTTTGTCACTTGACCTATTGGTGACAGGGATGGAAATATCTCTGTGGCTTAGCAACCAAATTATTTATTCCAATGTTGTGGACTTGTTTGAATTCACAATCATGTAAATCCATTTAATGAACCCATACAAGGGATTAGCTTCAAACAAGCAATGCTCTGATTAGGTTTTTTTGTTGCAATCTTTCCTCTAGAATAATAAAGACTCAAAAAAGGGATCTCCAGACCAGTTCCCAGTAGGCCAACAGTGTTTGTGGGTATTCATGGTAAATCACCATTTTGAAGGGTTGTTCAAATTTTCTAACTGATTAATTAGAAGAGAAGGGAAAGGGTGAGAGCAGTGGTGAAATCTAAAAAAAGCCTCTGATGATTGTGTGGCTCAGCTGGGCATGGTGGGGAGGGGGGGCAGAGATTTTTGCTATCAGTTCTCCAAACCACCCACCTCCATCACTACCGGATCGAGCAATCCAGTCCGAACCAGGAGCATTTTACCCCTGGTGAGAGGTTGGTAGAAATTCTTTAAGGTACTTTTAAACTTTAGAGCAGGGATGTCAAATTCACGTCATCACATCATCACATGACATATCATGACTTTTTTCCCCTTTGCTAAACCGGGCATGGGTGTGGCCAGTGCATGATGCATCTGGCCTGCGGGCCGTGAGTTTGACACCCCTGGTTTAGAGTTATGATTCAATTTAAATATTTTAATTGTTGATAATAATACTTAACTAACTTTTATTAAATATCATAGGATGAATCCTGCAACAGTTCTCTTGAACCAAGGAAAATATTTCATATATAACTTGTCATATATTAAGTATACCAAAAGCAATTGCATACAATATTGTTTTTAAAAAGTCACCATGTATTGTAATATATTTCAGATGAATGTAAAATAGAGTTTTTAAAAAAATGATCCAGTCATTGACTAAAATAATTTCGTTTCACTTGCAGCCTGAGAAAAACAGTATGCAAACTTTATTTTAGGAATTGTAGTCCAATATAGTTGATATAATTTTTGTTACTTTAGTTGCAGCTGACTAATATGAATAGACTGTATAACCTTCAGTCTAGGAAATAGAATCTGATGTAATGTACCTCATGAAAGAGTTTTATGGAGAAAGAATGAGATGCCTAAACATCTAAAAAAAATCACCTGATATTTATATGTATCTTTTATACAAATAAAATGAAAAAGAAATATCACTGTTTACAAGTAAAGTTACCGTTAATTAATTCTTGCTTGTTCTGGTTATTGTTATACCGTGTTTCCCCAAAAATAAGACCCTGTCTTATATTTTTCTGAACCCTGAAATAAGCGCTTGGCCTTATTGCCATGTGCTCAAAAGCCCGATTGGGCTTATTATCAGGGGATGTCTTATTTTGGGGGAAACAGGGTATAATATAAACATCTCTTATTCAAATGGAATTTAAGTTCTGACATAATCCTTTACTTTTAAAATCACTGATACTTTTTATAGCCTTTTTTTGTACTCAATTTTAGATTCATTAGGTATACATTATACCCTGTTAATATTTTTTCATAATTAAACTGGGAGTAAAATCAAATACAATAGTAGTGAATCTTGTTCTAAAATTTAAAAAGGCTGCTTTTAGTATATTGTGGGTAATGATAGCTAGTAAAACAATTTCTATTTTAACTACAACTTCAATTAAGTAGTTTGCAAGTGTTTTATAAAGTTTCATGAGTTAATAGAAAATGCAATAAAATTTTGCTTTGTTATTATTATTAGTTTTATTTCTACTTTATATATCTGAAAACCATTTTCATTTTTTTCATAGCAGAGAAAAGAGGGTTGATAGGGTTACATTACCTTATTAATACTAAAATACCATTTCTATTTTACATAATTTAACACAGCAAACTATAAAAAGGTGAAAACTGCAACCCCTAGGCATGTGTTTAAAACATCCTCATTTAGATGCTAATTTTGATTCCTGGTATATGGCTTGGTAGTTGGGGAAAAAAGCATTAACAAAGGGATAGATTACTTAAAAGGCATTATTAGGCAAATATCTATGAATTTTCTAATGCTGAATGGCCTTTTATGACTGAATACAGCTATTACATAGAATAACACTGACACATTTGTTTTAAAATAAAAATAAAAATACTAGATTTTTACAGAAGAGAAACAATAATTAAATAAACAAAGCATCATGGGATAACAAATAACAATAGAAACAACCTCACTTTCTTAAACTGCTCCCATATCATATGGTATTCTACCAATCAGCATTCTCAGTAAATAGTGGGACATATCTAATGTTTAGTAAATAACTGATGTTATGTACTTTACAATGCCAAAATTAACATGTATATAATTATACAACATGGGCAAAAGTGTGAGATGAAGAACACAATTGCCTCCTGCTGAAATCATGCTCATGACCATGAGGGGAAAAAAAAACATTAAAAATTAAAACTCTTTGGATGGAAAAAATAGGTTGTGCTGAATTAAGCCTATGGCTGTTTTAGACTGGGGGTGGGGGAGACAGAGAGAGGGAATTAGGATCTATTTGTAGCTCCTGGGCCAGCTTCAGATATAGGTTTTTAAGTTCAAAGGCATTTAAACGTTATTTTGAGACTTTGCAGTAGGCAACTATCAATAAGGTTGGAAATTACTTTGGGAGACTATACACATGGAGCTCAAGCTTCCTTCTCTCAAAGCTGGTCCTCTTAACAAAAAAATCTTTCAGTGGCAATCCAGGGACAAGGATTGCCTCATTTTAACTCACTTCAACTCTTAGTTAACTGAAGTATGATTACAATCACCGTCATTCTGTTGTATACCAATCGATGATCTGTAATTTACATTTATTTTTTCTCTTAAATTATATTAGACCAGGGGTGTCAAACATGTGTCATCATGGCAGCATCACGTGATATATCAGAACTTCTCCCCCCTTCACTAAACCAGGCATGGGCGTGGCCAGTGCATGATGCTTCCGGCCCATGGGCCGCGAGTTTGACAGCCCTGTATTAGATCCACCTGTTCCTTATAGAAAATGTTGATTAAAAAATATCTTCCAGTAGGAAGTTTCCTTCAATGGGATGAAATACAATACCCGTTCCCAACTGGTAGAGAAAATAGTTGTGATGGCTAGGGTTGTTAGAGTAATAGATACAAGGCACCAGGTTTCTAAGGCGGGAGAAATAATTATTCCCCAGTTAGTGACCAGGTAGCCCCGGGGCATACACCTGAATCTTGTAAGAGAGTCAGCACTTGGAGGGTTTTTGTCTCTGGCTCTGCTAACTTGGGCTTGGGGCTCCTAGCCTACAGTCCCACTCCAAAGCCAAGTGCATCCTTCAGACCATTGACTTACAGAGGTTTGATGGTTTAGCCATGCAACCAAACCACCAACACCTGGGGCAATACCAGCTAGCAATGAAGTCAAATTAAATGAGAAGAACGAAAATTAAATTTGAACAAAGTTGTTAATCTTGACAAATGCTTCATGTCCAAGAGCACTGCAAAAGATGGAATAATTCTGTTTCCTTTCACAGACTTCCCCCCCACCATCTTTTAGGCTGGGCTACAGCCTAGACAGGAGGTCATTAATTTTCTCCACTCAGTCACCTCTCCCTCTGGAATTAATAAGGCTGCTTATTAATCAGTGACTTCTAGGCCTCTCTTTGCAGAAGAAAGTGGTGAGAGAGAAGAGCTTCTATTTATGCCATTAACTTTCATTGACAAATAAAGGCTGCTCTGCCTGCTGGGCTGTCACTTAAGATACTTGGCTACAGCTGAGCCACTGGTACATTTGATATTTTATGGGGTGACAAAAAGAGGGAAAAGGTTAAGTGTGGACTATGCAGTACACATACAATACAGAATTTAGCTGCATGCAGCGAATATGTTCTTTGCCTGGAATCACTCTTCAGATGTCACTTATCCCACATTGCACAATAAGCATCTGTTCCAAAAGAATCTTGCACAGCTGTAAGCAGGTTTGAGATTAAAACTGTAGGGGGCACACCATGTTTTCACAGATGGTCATGCACTAGCATCTTTTATATTCTTTGATAGCCACCAAAGCACTCTTTCTAAATCTCAGTGCTAATTTCTTTTACTTCTCTTTTTAACCAGTATCAGCAGGGCTGAGTGCTTTACAATTGCTTATTTGGTAAGAAAAGGACTTTTTGGTAATAGACAAGGCCATTGTTGTCCCCTTGCTCCACATTTTTAAATTTTACAGGGAAGTTTATTTACCATACGGTCTGACTTTCCTTCGCTACTTGATTTTCTTAATTCCATTCATCTTGTTGTTTTAATAGAGCATAATCTCTCTCCAGAGGCATCAGTATCCTCAAGATGCTTGGCTCTCTCACTGTACTGGATAAAATTAAATAGATACGGAAGGAGAAGAAGAGAAGATGCCATATTGTTTTAGTTAAAAATATTTAATCATATCAGGATAAATCACATGGGGCACACAGGAGGTTCATTAATTGCCTTTGATGAAGATCCAGAATCAGTATTCCTGTAGATGCTCCAGTGATGGTGGTACTCCTTAAAAGGTATCATTCTGCACACGGACAGTTCCTAATTCAGTGGTAGAGAAGGGGATGCGTTGCATGCAGGAAATTCCATTTTAGGGAAATAAAACGTCTGTAAAATTGCCTCATTTGTAGCATATTAGAATCATCAAATTATTATTCTTTCCTCACCTGTCAAGGTTGCCTTGGACACCTGTTTTGATTCTCCCTGGAACCTGATGCACTTGCACCTGTAACTAGAATTTGACTTGAATATGTAACTTTTCTTTATTGCACTAATGGTAACCTAAATGAGATGATGTTCTGCTTCCTCCAATGTATGAATAACATGTGGTTAAATCTGGGATTTCTTTCTGCTGCCTTTCATTGCCAAGGACTCGTGGCTGTTCTTTTCAAATTTTATCTTTATGGCACCTTGACCTGTGTCCATAATGGACTTTTCAGTTAGTCAGATTATTATATACATAACAATGCAAAATCACTGCTGACAGTTCTTTAGCTGAAGTTGACCTTCATACACATTGAGTTCTTCCAAAGAACCTAGGATGGCATAATGTATCAGCGTAGTATATGTGTGGATCCAAGGACTGTGGCCTTTTGTATTTGTTTGTTTGTTTGTTTGTTTGTTTGATTGATTGATTTTTATACCGCCCTTCTCCAACAGGACTCAGGGCGGTGAACAGCCAGGATAAAACAAAGCATACAAAAATTAAAACCAATTAAAAGATATTAAATAATTTCGGCCCACAATTTAAAACACCCCAATTAAAATCAATTACAAATAAAACCGAAAGATGAGATTAAGCCAGTAACTGTTTGTTACTGACAAACTGATTGTAACTGACCGATGGGAACTTTGTCAGTGTGCAGATTGCCTAAGTGCTGTCCAAGATTTTTTTGTTTTGTTTTGGTACCTAGTGTCCTGATAAGCACTGAGATCACCATGGCTGCTTCATGCCATAATCTTTTAATTTCAATTTTCAGAACTTGATAAATTGTGATCTTCTACAATCCTTTGTCTTCTATTCTACTATCCCCTTGTGTTGGGCCCATTAATTATCCACACTTTCTATTTTTCAATCACAGTTATATCTGGCATATTATGAGCTTTATCAGTTTGTATTTGGAAACC
This sequence comes from Stegonotus admiraltiensis, assembly GCA_032468215.1. Taxonomy (NCBI): domain Eukaryota; kingdom Metazoa; phylum Chordata; class Lepidosauria; order Squamata; family Colubridae; genus Stegonotus; species Stegonotus admiraltiensis. Next base: position 121,287 of record JANHZT010003221.1, on the reverse strand, counting down.
CCACAATATTTTAACCTGCTAATTTTTGACTATTTTTTCAACTATATATTCCCACAAAGTTAAACTTGGAGTAGGTTGGGCTTGGATTGCTCCTAATCCTGATGAACCAATGAAGCTCATAGACACACACTTCTGTGATATACTGGCCACTTCGTTGCTCAAAATTATCAGACTAACTGTAGGTCAGTAGTATGCAGGGGGATTTGTAAAGACCCCTGTTGAAAAGCGAACATAGGTTTTTTTTTGGATGATCAAACCTCTAACCATGCAACACATAAAAACCAATGGAAGCATTGACACTGTTGTAGCCACCTTCCTGATTATTATTTTTTTTTACCATACTCTGCAGACTCCCTTGCTCCTGCTGAAACTTTAGAAAGCCACATTGAGATATTTTTTGATTCACGAATCATGCTGCTTTAAGCTGTATACAAAGGCCAGGAAAGGAATCAATCAATCAATAATTTTAACCATGGTTAAAATTGACCATGGTTTGTTGAACCATTGTTTCTAAGCTTCCCAGAGCCACTGAAAGTGAAGGGACAGTCATATAAATCCAAACAAACAAACAAACAAACCAGGGTGGGTTCTACTTACCTTTACTACCGGTTCACAACGGGACCACACGCAAGCACAGAAGACGTCAGGGTCAGTGGGCAGAGCCTTCTGCCGGTTTTACTACCAGTTCTATAGAACCAGTGCGAACCGGGGGCAACCCACCACTGAAACAAACACACCAAAACAAAAAGCCCCAGTTGGCTGGAGTCCTGTATCATACAAAGTCAAAACTACACTATATCAACAGAATTGGACTAGATAAATCACTTATCTATTTGGTAATTTCCTACTTTCCATTAGCCTTTCTACCTTTCAAGTAAATTTGTTCTTTTGGGGAGAATTCTGCCTTTTCTAATTTGACCTCTAGAGTCAACTGACATCCACCACTGGAAATCGTAATTCACTATTCCAAATGCACGCATATAACAAAAGAGGAACAAGAGTGATCCATTTGCTCTATTCCTTCTCCTCCTCCTTCTCAATTTATAGGAAACTTTAATCATTAGCATGCAATAAAGTTTGCCAGACAGGACAGAAATTGGTGGAGTTTTGTAATTACATAAGCTAGAACATCCTGCTGATTCATTATGGCAAAGGACTGAAAATGCAGTCTGGTGTACTTCAACTTTATTTTAGTCAAAAGTTAGAGATCAGTATTTCCATTCCTTGAGCATTGAAACATATGGAAATGTTTCTTCTATGAATCTTGCCTATTCTTGATTTTGGGAACATTTTCCTGTTAAAAGCATCACATTGAGGCTTGCTTTTTCCCCTAATCTTACTCTTTAAAATGAAAGGGAAAATAAATTGTTAGTTTCATTGATTCTTGTCTCTTCTCATTCATTCATTCGTTCGTTCGTTCGTTCGTTCATTCATTTTCTATAGCCCAATTCAACCAACTGACTCTGGGAAGCTTACAATTCTAAAATTTTAAAACAATTAAAAACATTAAAGCAATAAAAACAAAATAAATAAGTATAAACAGCACCCATGATAGCTAATCAACTGATAGTAAGGCCAAATAAAAAGGCCCTTAACATTTTCCAAGCCCCATAACCAAGTCCTTAAAGCTTTGTGAAAAGGGTTGAGGGCAGTGGTGGGATTCAGCCAGTTTGCAGTACTTCGGGAGAACCGGTTGTTAACTTTCTGAGCAGTTTGGTGAACTGG
>JANHZT010003221.1:30605-43366 GCA_032468215.1 Stegonotus admiraltiensis | reverse complement strand
AGAGAAGCAACCTGGAATTAAGGAGAAACTTCCTAACAGTGAGGATAATTAACCAGTGGAACAGCTTGCCACCAGAAATTGTGGGTGCTTCATCACTGGAGGTTTTTAGGAAGAGATAGACAGTCACTTATCTGAAATGATATAGATTCTCCTGCTTGAGCAGGGGGCTGGACTAGAAGACCTCAAGATCCCTTCCAGCTCTATTCTATTCTAAGTAATCCTGATTCTTCCTGGAGCTGGGCAATCAGATCTAAAAGCAGTTTTTGCCCTCATTCAATTGAGGACAAGTAGTGATCTTTTTGCGGTTACTCATCCTGAGGCTAGATTTCTCCATCAGAAGATACATCCTAGAAATCCAAGTTTGTGTCATTTCTGATAATGCTTTTCATCCATCAGAAGTTTCCAAACACTTGACATATTGAGCTGGAATCAGCAGAAGAGTTTGTTGAATGACATCCTTATACAGTAGCTGCTTTTCCCCTACTATATACATAACTGGGATTTTTTTTTAAAAAAAATAATAATTTGAATTCTATTGAAGCTGGAGAATTTGGCCAGAATAGGTGAAGCCTTCCCCAAAGAATTTGGCTGAAAAGCTTGGCCAATCTAAACCATAGCCTGCTCTATAATGACTCACTAAGACGCTGCCCTTAATCAGCTGATCCAGAACCTGAACTAGGCATGATCAGTAACATCATTAGATTTAAAAGAAAAAGAACAAAGAAGGTCAAGCAATCTGTTTGAGAAAAAAGAAGCGGTTTTTTTCATCAAATTAATCATTCATCAAATTAATTCATCAAAATAATCAACCTGGTTCATCAAATTAATCAACCTGATTGTAAAAGCTATACAAAGGAAACCATGGTTTGGCTGACTCTTTGTGGCAAACAATGTTCAACCCATCTGTTTGCCTGTAACCTTATTTTATAGTTCATTAGGTTCCCTGGGTTACCTGATTTACATTGGCCAAGAAGTTGACCTCCCTTGACTAAGTCTGAATGAGATTTCTTTTTTTCTCTCTGGACAAGCTGAAAATCATGCCATTTCTACTTTCATTTTCCAAGCAGAAGTTTGCTATGTGTTTTACGTTAAGATTCATGACTGCAATAAACAACCTGGGTCAGCATCAGAAGTTGCCTTCTTGTGTGTAATTGGCAGTACAGGACTGCTCTAAGGCTTTCCATTGGAATTACATATTCTGCTTGTGGATGCTGCTTCTTCAGTGACATCTCCAGTGTGACTTAGAAATGGGAGGGACTCTTCTTTACTATTTTGATGTTTCTGCCAACTTATTCCCTGAACAAAGTTTACATTTTGTCTTGGTTTTTCTTCAAGGTCTCTCATTTCTTCTGCATTTTCCACCAAGATGTTTTCTTTACCAGTTCCAAAGGTCTGAACATTGTTGCCTAAAAATCAAATGCTTCCCAGATTTTCTCAGCATCAAATCCATATCAAATATAAATATATCTCAAGGCATTTGTTAATTAGAAGCTTGGAGGGCCATTGCTCGAAAGAGTCTTATCTATCCATCCTTTTCTCTGCCTTGGTGGCTACTTGGATGAATGTAATTCATTCATTCTTTTTCTTTCTTCCTTCCTTCCTTCCTTCCTTCCTTCCTTCCTTCCTTCCTTCCTTCCATCCTTCCTTCCTTCCTTCTGTCAGCTTTGGAAGCCATATTAACCACGGAAACTTCCACGCTGCTATCTTCTTGCGCTTGGGAAAGTAGGAGGGGAGATTTGATAGAGGGTTTTGTTAGACACAATAGCATTCTTCTTTTTGGTCAAGGTCATGGTGCTCCTGCATCTGAAGGAGGAGTGGTTTCAGTGGTGTCTCAAGTGGGGACAGATGGTGATTGGGCCATATGATGGACTGATGGGTACAGGGGCTGGATATAGGGTTTTGATTTACTGAGGGAAAATCCAAAACTCTCAGATTCAGGTTTTCCCAGATGTGCCAGTATACCTATTCCAATAAATGAAGATTTTGAGATGAAGCTTGTCTCAGAGTTTTTAATTGGAGTTGGGTTGTTCTGGAATGCTGACATCTACCTACCTACCTTCCTTCCTTCCTTCCTTCCTTCCTTCCTTCCTTCCTTCCTTCCTTCCTTCCTTTTCTTTTTCTAGTTAAGGCTTTCAAACCATCTCCCACTGACTCTTATTGAGAGCCAATGTTCATATGGTGGTTAAAATACCAAATCCAAGTTTACCTTTTGTTGTTAGTCACGAAGTTGTGTCCGACCCATCACGACCCCATGGACAATGTTCCTCTAGGCCTTCCTGTCCTCTACCATCCCCCGGAGTCCATTTAACCTCATACCTACTGCTTCAGTGACTCCATCCAGCCACCTCGTTCTGTCATCTCCTTCTTTTGCCCTCAATCATTCCCAGCATTAGGCTCTACTCCAGTGAGTCCTTCCTTCTCATTAGGTGGCCAAAGTATTTGAGTTTCATCATCAGGATGTGGCCTTCTAAAGAGCAGTCAGTGTTATTCTCCTCTAGGACTGACTGGTTTGATTGTCTCACAGTCCAAGGGACTTGCAGGAGTCTTCTCCAGCACCATAGTTCAAAGGCCTCCATTCTTTGGTGCTCAGCCTTTCTTATGGTCCAACTTTCACAACCACACATTGCAGCTGGGAAAACCATAGCCTTGACTATATGCACTTTTGTTGGCAGGGTGATGTCTCTGCTTTTTAGTATGCTGTCTAGATTTGCCATAGCTTTCCTACTGGGTGATTTTAAACTAAGCAGTCACTGTGGGAAAAATTGTTAAATTTAAACCCAGTCTTTTCCCCAGAAGCATATGGTAACATAGATAGTTTCTCTTCTTCCATTTTTTACCCCCTGTGACAATACAATGGCAGAACAAAATAGTCCATGTACCGCACACCTACACTTCTGTGTGTTCATGAGGCTGTAGTTTAGGATGGATCATGGTGAGGTCATGTCGAGATCTTTTGGGATAATTTCTGTACTGCCTGATTGTGTGGATGATTACAGCTATTTTCCTGTTTTACTCAATTGGAGTGATGAGGATTGGAATTGAATTTGCAGTCATGCTTGTTCGTCAAATGTTCTTTTTCATTAGAACAGTTCACTTCAATGAAATCCTGGGCTGTTTTGATCAGACAGCCAGCAAGGCATAAAGCTGTTTAGGAAATGACTTGCTCATAAGTTCTAGCAATAATTTTTGGCCTTAGTACACTCCTTGGTGTTTTTCATTGTCATTCGAAAATGAAAATGTATCATTTTGATTGTTGTCCCATTAGAGGAGAAGCAAGACACGCCACTCTTTGTGGTTGATATATAAATTGTAGCAGAATAAATCTGTGAACCTCTGATCCTCCTGGATTTGCAGAGGTTGAGAGTGTGTCAGTGTGTGTGAGCGTGTACGCGGCTGTAATAGCATTCCAAGCAAATGGCTATTAATTTGAATGATGGAATATTCAGCACGAAGGTTTTTCTTATCAAGGTTTCTACAGGAGGGAAAGTGAAAATTAGTAGAGAAAATGCTGAGTATCAACAAAACTTGAAACCAACAAGCTAGGACAATTTGTAAGAAAAGCTGGCTGAACAGCAAATGTTTTGTGCTAATAAGTCAGCAGCTTCTTCCCTATTTAGTAAGAATATCGGTTAATTTGCACAGCCTTTTTTTTTTTTGCAATAAAAGTTGCCATAACATTAATATTCTGGGAATAAGGAGTATTGAGAGGAATATTCATACATTCTAAATAAATATTTTATATATTTTAAATAAATATTCTATCGATTTAAAGCGTTGGTAGCCTACCCACCAATCCAGAAGATTTCTTGGGGTCTCCAGTCAATGTGGCACTGTGTTGATTAAAATGGGAAAGGAGAGGAACCAGTGCTGAATAAAGAAGGGAATCAATTATCTCACAATGAAATGTTTCTTTGGAAGATGTTCCTAGATTTAACAAACTGGCAGAATGTTGAAAGAATGACTGTGAATGTTTTCATGTAATGTGCAGCTTTCTTGTCTTCTTGTGCATTCATTAGAATTATAATGCATTTTAAATTTGTGAGGCCTAATCTTACATTTAATGGAATAACAGAGTTGGAAGGGACCTTGGAGGTCTTCTAGTCCAACTCCCTGCTCAGCTGGAAGACCCTTTGCCATTCTGGATTAATGATTGTCCAGTCTCTTCTTGAAAACCTCCATTGATGGAGCATTCACAACTTCTGAAGGCCAGCTCTTCCACGGGTTTATTGTTTTCACTGTCAGGAAATTTCTCCTTAGTTGTAGGTTGCTTCTCTCCTTGATTAGTTTCCATCCATTGCTTCTTGTCCTGCCTTCAGGTGCTTTGGAGAATAAGTTGGCCACCTCTTCTTTGTGGCATCCCCCGAGATATTGGAACACTGCTATGATGCTTTTAAAATAAATTAAAACATTCGGAAATTTTCCCGTGGACTTTTTTAGTCTGGGAATATGGGTAGCCAGAGAAAGTTTAGACTGATGGAAAGATGTATAAGGCAAAGGACAAAATTGTGGTATCACCACCCCCACTTTCAGCAAAATTGTCAGATGACAAACACTTGCAAAAGACATTCCCCAGCACTTTGAAAACAAGGTAACAGAAGTTTCTTTCGCAGGTGAAAATGTTTTGCAAATATGGAAAGCAAAGTTTACCACAGCTTTAAAGCTCATCGAAAAGAAGGTGACTAGTAAAAAAAAAAAAGGATAATTCAGCCTATGGGTGTTGAATTGAGTGCTTTATGTGCAGGAGTGCTGAGATTGATTAATTCATAGTACCTGAAGTCAGTAGAGGAACAGATTTTGAGCTTTCTTTGCAGAAGAAAAGAAGCACACTTCTAAATTTCTCTCTGTGCTTTTTTTTTTTTTTTAGCCAAAAGGGAAGCTAAATTCTATCACCCACATGATGTTCCATGAAAAATCTGCATGCGGTCACTGGCAGGTTACTCACAAGGCTCCCCTCAGAAATCATGTTTTCCTGTTCAGCAGGAAATGTGTGCAATATATATTTTAATGCCTCCAATATTAAGGCCAGTCCTTGATCCATTCAAAGGGAAATCTACCTGCTGTGGTTGTTATATGGCTGTGATGGCAAACCTATGGAACGGGTGCCACAGGTGGCACGCGGAGCCATATTGGTGGGCACGCGAGTGTTGCCCTAGCTCAGCTCCAGCGCGCATGCACACACCGGTCAACTGATTTTCAGGCCTTCAGGTCCCACCAGAAGTCAGGAAACTGGCTGTTTCCAGCCTCCAGAAGGCCTCTGGGGGGGGGGAAGCTGTTTTTGCCCTCCCCAGGCTCCTAGAAGGCCTCTGGAGCCTGGGGAGGGGGAAAAACAGGCCCACCATGCCATCATGTGCCAAAAGCAGGGGCAAGTGTGGGGGAGTCACGTGTGCATGTGCGGGAGGATGGGGCACATTGAATTATGGATGTGGGCACCCGCACCCATGACCCCCCCATGCTCCCCCCGCTTTTGGCACGTGACGGCAAAAAGGTTAGCCATCACTGCCATAGAGCATGAGTGTCCTTTCACGGAGCTCAGAAGGGTGTGGCCTCCAGGTGATACATCCAGTCTGCGGGCCGCCAGTTTGACACCCCTGAGGAACCTTAAGTAATATTAGTCACATTGCTTATTAGGAACAGATGTGTTGGTTTAAAGCCAATGCAGTGACCTGATTGTGCAGTGAAAAAAGTTTAAAAGAATAAAGAATTGGCCATCAGCAAACACTGGGAATATAAGAGATCTGAAAAAGAAGTGAGCAAATAAGGAAAGAAAGGGTCAGTCATAGATTACTAACTGGATAGAATCTACATCCTTGAGACAAACATTATATTTATATATGGAGTTAACATTTAACTTTTTAATAGAGAAATCAAATTGTTTTGAAGTTTTCAAGCACAAAAATATATTGTTCCAAGAATACAATGTCTTTTTTTTTCTGTCTTTTGAATTCATAATAAAAGCAGAGAATTTTCTCCACAAAAAAAAATATGTATTTGTATTCATTGAACAGTAAGGTTAATTTTAAGTAACAGTGGTATTCCATTTTTAATTCATAGATTAGAAAAACAATTAAATGTTTTTTTCTCAGAGCAGCATGCTGTGGCTTGAAAATATCCACTGTCTCACATTATACTACAAATGCAAGAAGGTCAAGTGCAAAAATGAAAGGAGAAAAATGTGTCTTTAAACTATTAAAAGTAGTTTTCTTTTTTATTATTTCAACATCTTTAAAATGCACAAGAATATCTTATTATTTGTAGCATAATAAATAATTTAAAAATTGTTATTCAAAATATTAATTATTCAAACATAAAGATTATTATAATGCTATTTACAGTTAGATGATGATGATGATGAAAGTTGCTGAAGCATTTATACAAAATGGCTATAAAAAGAGCTTGGGGAAAATTCCTTTATGTGAATAAATTAATATTGTTCAGTAAGAAATGTATGTTTAGAGGTTTTTGTTGAATAGGAAGTTACTATGAAAATTTTCACTATCTGTCCTGTAGATAACCTTTTTTTCTGGAGTATAAAATGTATCATGTTTTACATCTGGGGAGAGGGGAAGTCCATCTTTGTTTAATGTCACAGGAAGTCATAAGACACCAGAGTTGTTATGCACAAATGACAACTGTTATTTGATTTAGAAGAACTATTGTAAAGACAAAGAATAATCTATATTTGTCTTTCAAAAAAAATGCTAGGATGGAAAAAGATATTATTGCTCATGTGTTCATTATACAACTGGAAAGTTCACACTGGTTCTAGAACTAAAAAATAGTAGTTTGTTACTTTTATGACATTTGATAAACTATTTATTTATAGTCATGAAATGATGGGGTGGCATGCCCCAAAGAAAAACAATAAAATAGCTGAATAATAATAGCTGAACAATAATAAAATGAAACCATTTAATGTCTACCATGGACACCAAGACTTTTCACTGAATGAACCTAGTACCCATCTGCTCTCCAATGAGAAGGGGCATATTGTGCTGTACCAAAGTCATGGCCTGCTTAATAGTGCGTGAACATCACTTGTTAACTCCCTCATTTAATGGGCCATCAAAAATATACACTAGAATTGTATATTTATGTTAATTTTTTTTGAAAGTTAGCTAGCACAGGCCTATAAGGAGGTGGTAGTTCAAAATATCTTCAGGTCATTGTTATTGTTTTTTAATAATAAAATAATCATGTTTTAATTTAAATTCAAAAAAACATTCTGTGAAATGCTGTTCATTGGAATGATTTGCACATTCCGTTGTCAATTATCAAATGCATTATAGTTATTTATTTAGCATATTTTTAACATTCTCTGTATCAGTGATGGTGAAACGACTGGGTTCGAGTCAAAATTTTTAAAAAATGTCTGAATTTTGACATTTTGACTCTGCTGTGGTACCACTGTCCTTGAAACAATTGTTAACATGTTCATTTATTTAAAAAATGCATCACTATCATTGTATTATATCAGGGGTGTCAAATTCAGGGGCCGGATCTGGCCTACGGGATACTTAGCTCTGGCCCATGGGGCCGTCCTGGAAATAGCGAAGAATCAGCCCACGGTACTTCTGCCACTGAATAAAATAATTTTTATTTCAAAGATACAATTTCCTCCAAAATAATCCATGTACAGCACTTTCAAAATTTTTTACTACTGGTTCTGTGGGTGTGGCTTGGTGGACATGGCAGGGGAAGGATACTGTCAAATCTCCATTCCCTCCTCAATCCAGGGGAAGGTTACTGCAAAATCCCCATTTCCTCCCAAACAGCTGGGACTTGGGAGGCAGAGGATAGGTGGGGGCGGGGCCAGTCAGAATTTTTACTACCGGTTCTCCGAACTACTCAAAATTTCCACTACCAGTTCGCTAGAACTGGTCAGAACCTGCTGAAACCCACCTCTGATGTACAAACAGACGGGAATGCCATTTTGAAGAAAAAAACCCCTCAACAAACAGGAAAACTGTTGCTCTGATTTTGTCTGTGTCTATCTGATCTGATTCAGCAATGTTACAGTTAATGAGAACGCTAATAAATTCATAAACTAGATCATTTAACACCACATGATATCAGTCTGGAGAATAAGATATAAGAGTCTTGCAACTGACATATTGCTGCTATTGCCACCTAACTTAGAGCAGCAGCAGAAGGCAGAAGCTGAAATTTTCTGATTTTAAGTGTTGATAATCATCTGAAGAAATACATTTCCAGTCTTTTATTGCAGCCTTTTCAGATCCTGAACAAATTGTTTGAAGTACTGCTTGGCATTTAAAAATCTTTCTTCCTCTGTGTGTCTCTATAGTTATAGACATGTTATTTAGAGTTGCAAATTTATGTTTGTTTCAGGTAGCCTCCTGAAGAAAGATGCCTTTTTTCAAAATATTGGAGTCCCATAAATAAAGCTGGGAAGCTGAGATAACATGTCTTTCTCAGTTTTTGTGTTGCCATAGTGCATTGCAAGATGCTGGAGAAGCCACATAGATACCTTAAAAATCAAGTGTCCTTCTTTGTCATACTAGGGTGGGATGGAGGACTGAGCACAAAGTCTCACTGAGGTCTACATTAGCCTCCCAATCTGGTTGCAACAAATGAATCTCATTTAAGATTCCAGTAGAAGAGGGAAAGAGAGACGAGAGAGAAGACATTATGACTGAACATTTCTGAAAAGTAAACAATGCTATAACCAAAGACATTGACCTCTAATCAGATCACCTTTCTTTCTACTGCACTTACATATTTTGTCTATGTATCGTATAATTATCGTTAATTATCATTAATATTTACTTTTGCATGTGCCTCAAAATACATATATTTTAATTTATTGTATATGTTTGTAAGGTCTGTAATATAAATGAACTATAAACTATTTATGAGCTAATTGCTTTTGCACTATGTTAGAGCCGCATAGATTGAGGATCTTGGACAATGGATTCAGCTTATTCTAGGAACTTGCTCTGAAATAATTACTCTCATATGTAGCATATAAATATGCAGTGCTTTAATATTAAATCTAGCAGGTACAGACTTCACTAATGGACAAGGGTTTTTTTTCTCAGATGGTGGTGAAAGGCAATTCTTCCTTTCTCTTCCCCTCATCCGCTTTCTATTTATTCAGGTGCAGAGATGGTTGGAATGTTATTTCTCCATGCATGTGCCGTGTGCCACAAGGAAGCATTTTCTTGTGTCAAAGCTAGGATGCAGATCTTTTCTGTGCCAGAGGCCATACTTGGCCTTTGAGTGGTATGCTACTCCAAACAGACAGTGATTTAATTTAATTTATATTTAATTGAATTAAAAAGTGCTGCTAATAGTATTGTTTTGTAGTTGTATATTAAAAATTAAGGTAAAGGTAAACAACTTGCACATATGTGCCAGTTGTTCCCAACTCTAGGGGGCGGTGCTCATCTCCGTTTCAAAGCTGAAGAGCCAGCGCTGTCCAAAGGTGTCTCCGTGGTCATGTGGCCAGCATGACTAAACGCCAAAGGCACACGGAATGCTGTTACCTTCCCACCAAAGGTGTTCCCTATTTTTCTACTTGCATTTTTTACGTGCTTTTTAACTGCTAGGTTGGTAGAAGCTGGGACAAGTAATGGGAGCTCAGCCCATTACGTGGCACTAGGGATTCAAACCTCTGAACTGCCGACCTTTCGATTGACAAGCTCAGCATCTTAGCCACTGAGCCACTGTGTCCCTTATTAAAAATTACAGTTTGATAATTTTTGAGATATTCAGAGCTACGCCTAAAACTCTGAGGTTTCAGGTTATGTAGCCTTGCTCAGTGTGGATAAGTCTCAGTAAAAACATGAATGTTTAAATTGTGGGTAGTGATGGCGTAATCTACTTAACTATGCAGTTGTGACTACTTTATCTTGCGATCTAGCTTCCTTGTGTATATAGAACCTTTGAAAAGGGTTGCAGACAACATTTTGTGTCAAAAATGCAGGATCTATGCTGCTAACATGTATATATGCTAAGATCATATCATGTCAATGTTAACATATTTGCACTGGTTTACAATAGTCTTCTGTATACAATTCAAGTGTTGCTGTAACTTTTATAGCATAGGAATGCAACAAAAGACTGCTTCTGATCCCCTTAATGACCAGGTCTCCTGAAATTGTCCTGTTGCCTCCTCTGTTTATGTCATTGCTTTTTTGTATGTTTTTACAGTGTAGATATATTCAAGAATATTAGTATGAGATAATGGATGTTTAAATGGTTTTTTTCTCACTCCCCCCCCCCCTCTCTTTTTTAGAGATTTGTCAGAAGATAAAAGGAGACACATTTGCTGTATTTTGTAATACAGAATTTTAGGTAAACAAATCTGGAAGTATACTGTGATTGCTCTTTGATATCAGTGTAACTATCTCTGTTCTGAATAGGACAGGGTATCTTCACCACGAACCAGAAAAGTGTGCAGTCTTGGTGGTACAAGAAAGAACTCCTATTTCCCAGGAACAAATACACAACTGAAAATGCAGTTTTGCACAATGAAATCTTGATATAGTTCCTTAACTACTATTGCACACAGAGAACAGAGAGTTGATTACATTTACAACTTCATAGGAATATTATTAGCTTGTGCTGCTTGATCCAAGAAATTATGCATTCTGTAAACCTGTTCTTAGGGTGCCTTGAATTTTAAAGGTGATGGAATGTAAAGTACATTTGAGAATTTTCTCCAGAGAAAAGAAGGGCCATGTTTAAAACCAAGAGTCCTTCTGACTAATTAGGCTCAATTGGTGATAATGAGTCCTACCTGTGGGCATTTGGAGCCAAGGAACAAAAAGATTCCTCCTTTAAGATGAAATTTGATTTTTTTAAAAAATGGAACTTTAGATATTTGAGTATTGTATAGAAAATTAACATGACTGGGAATGAGATAAGACAAGAGTCCAGAGAAAAAGTGATTTAAATATTTGGAGAACCAAGAATAAATACAAATAGTGACTGATTGATGGACATTTATCTGAAAAAGAACCATTTGTTTCAATTATTTATATCTTCACTAGGTAAAGACATGAATATAAATAAACGGTGGGACCGGAAGGCCTGAAAATCAGTTGGCTGGAGTGTGCATGCGCGCTGGAGCTGAGCTGGGGCAACACTCGCGTGCCCACCAATATGGCTCCGCGTGCCACCTGTGGCACCCGTGCCATAGGTTTGCCATCATGGTCCTAGACATAAACTGTTTCAACTCCTCCACTCAGGAAGCCATTATAGGGCATTGCATGCCAAAACAACTAGACACAAGGACAGTTTTTTTTTCTGTCAGGCCATCATTCTGCTGAACACCTAATTCCCACAGCATTGTTTTATATCTAAGTTTATTTACCTATGTTGTATAGCTGTAGTATTATTATTATCCTTCTTATCTTCTGTATTACCCTCTCTTATTGGTATCATATTATGGTTATTATTACTCTGTTGCTTTGCATATACGTTGAGAGCTTCTGCACCAGAGGCAAATTTCTTGTGTGTCTAATCATACTTGCCAAATAAAGTATTCTATTCTATTTTTTTTCAATTAAGCAGAATTGCTGGATTTATACTAAAATGTGATTCAAGATAAGATACACAACTTCCACTACTGGCTATATTTTACTTTTAAAATAAACAAATCTTTTAGTTTTCTGGAATTATTGCCATATTCATTCTGCAATGATACATAGTATATATGAATGAAATCCAATTTCAAATATGGCATTACAATTTTAGAATCATAAGAAAAGTTGACTATTTTTATTAGTTACAGTTGGAAAATTGGGACTATTTTCCCTGAAGCTAATCAAGAGAATGGAAATTTACATTACAGCCAAGCTCTAAATCTTAGACAGTAGATTTTAGCAAGAAATAAAAAAGGTTCGTCTTGTCTTTAATTCCGGCACTATGAAATTACTCCTATCTAATAATAGTACCTGAATTGCTCTCAAGTTGCCAACTCAGAAAGAACCCAGCAGGAACTAACAAAAACAGACAATTGGAAGACTGTATCTTTTCTTACCTTTCCTTCCCTAACAATGCCAGTTTATATCCTATTTTAGTGTTCCTAGTTATGGATGCCTTTTTCCATTAAGCAAGGAGACTACACAAAATCATAAATACAAATTTAGCTATCACTCTCATTTTTAAGAAGTAGAAATCATTCACTTCTTCATTATTTGCTTTATCCACACTGTATTTACAATTTTTTTTTTACATTTAAGCTATTTTAATATAAATAAATATAATTTAACAACCAGATGTGGGAACAGAGAAAGATATCAGTTCAATAAACAGGACAAATTATAATGTAATAAAAGCTGAACAGAATATTATAAAAGCTTGACTGTATGATATCAAAGAAAAGAACAAATTAATGTCTTAGAAGAAGACAGGGCCACTGTCAGGGTTCCAAGGAACACCCTCAACAAAATAAAGCTCTGAGGCCTGAGGTTCCGCAAAGTTCCAATTTATTAGAGATGTCATGTTGGCACATCTGAGAAAACCCGAATCTGAAAGTTTCCAGGTTTTCCCCACCCAGCTAAGAGTTCACAGGCCTGCCCCACACCCAAAAGTTCATCATATTGTCCAATCAACTCTTCACACTCCACGAGATACAATCTTCAGACAGTCTCCATCAGATGCAGGCAAAAGTCCTTGAATACCGAATGTTGTTATGACTAACTTTCTTTCTTTTTTTTATAAAAATTTATAAACTTTATTAACAAATAAATAACACATACAAAACATATAAAACATGAAACAAATCAATATATTCA
>JANHZT010003221.1:11485-23188 GCA_032468215.1 Stegonotus admiraltiensis | reverse complement strand
TGGACTGATATACGCTTTGGAAGAGAACTATTTATTAAAGGGCCAGCTTCAGTCTCTCTAGCCTGCGTTTGTTACTGGCAGGCTATTTGAGCCTCTGCAAGGCCACTCATGGGAGGGGACAGAACATTATCTTTCTTTTGCTACCTTCTTCCTCCACACCTGATCTGGTTCTATACATTCCATTTTCAGACAGATGGACAGAGTCTAAAGGCTCTTTACACAATTTTTTCCCAACATTTGGGTGCAAGGAGAAAGGTTAGAAAGAATAACAAGTAGTATGTATTTTCTATTGCTGGAAAACACTTCCAATATGGAATCTACAAACTGAAGGTAGTCAACCTAACAAAAAATCTGGCTGTGTTTGCATGACTTCACATCTTTTCTCTCAAGAAAACCTTATTTTTTCATGCATGGTCTAATTATTAGCAGGCTATAAATTGAGATGGAGCTCTAGAAGTCTCGTTTGACCAGAGTGGTCTTATAGCTGCAGTAGCATTAATTTCAACCAGCTGTTTATACATTAAGCAATTGGTCTTCATAATTCAAAATGTATTTCTCTTCAGTTAGTCTCTGAATTGGGTGAAACCAAATTACTGTATATGCTAAGAAAGGTCCAAATAAAGTCTGAAAGTTGTCTTTTCTATTTTAAAAAATCTTTTAATATTTGCAAATATCAAATTATCTGGTATTTTGCTAGACAAAACTTCCATCAAGACAGCTAGTGCAGTCTGTTATCTGTCTTAATGCAATATATCTTTGACAGGAGAGGGCAAGAATTCAGCAGACTTTCCAATACCCATATAAATATCAAAACCGTTTTAAAAATGCAAACATATTTCTTTTTAATCACAAAGGTATAAACAGTTTTGTATACAATCAGCCCAGTGGATCATCTTAAATTAATTTTTCTTTCTACATTCATCTCCAAGTTGTTGCAGATTTGACTATGTAGTACAGCCTTACTATATACCTTAAATATCAGTTTGAAAATGGCATTTCCATTATAGCTATGCAAGAAATGAAAGATAGGCTCAGAACAAAGCACATTTTTGAATCATTTTTAATTCAAAAAATAATTTAATCATTTTTGTAATAATTAAAGCAATCTGTGTTTTTTATGGGTTTGTGCAACTGCCTGCACAAAAAACACCAAAAATCGGTGTTTTTTGACCTTGGCTATTCATCATTTATTATTAGAAAGATATACATTATAAACATATGGAAAAGCATCCAATAAATAAACTAATTTGTTATTTGTAGGTTCATCTTCTAAGGCAAGAATTCACTATCATGTAGTCACACAGGATAATCACCACCAAAGCAGTCATACATCCAAGTCATCACCATATAGCAAGCAATCAGCAACCAGTCTTAGTGCCATAGGTGTATACATCATAGCACTTTAAGGATCCATTGATGATTAATAAACAAAGGTCCATAATATCTCATCAAGTTATCTCTAATATATGGAGTATGGAATCTGAGAGGAGGACCACAGTTAGATTACTGGGAGATGGTTAATAGTAGTTGGAACTAACTGCCAAGTCAGAATGTCTTTAATATGGGCAGGCAATCTTTACTTTGCAATTTTTAGATCTGGAATCAGCTACAAAACAGATATCGAATATCCATAGCTGGTTTGAACTATTCACAATAAGGTTGACGTTATAAAGGATGATCTTTACCCAAGTAGTTTCAGTTGCTGTAGAACATGATTATGATGGGTGCACTGGCATCCTAACTATATAGATCTGTAGAATGTGGTGTAAATTTTCCTGATCTCAAAAGGCACCTTTGCATGTTTTGTCAACTATTTATCAGTTCAAACTCCATGCACTCCTGGACTTCTTGGGCAGAACTCTATCTCCTTGAGTTATATCCTGCACAGAAAGAGGTGAGGAAACACTCTCGATGAATTACACAAACATTCCTGTTTCACCAGATTCATATTTCATTCTGCTTACTCTGATTTTGTTAGAATTATCATTCAATCCCATCACTGTAGTCATCCTACAGATCCTACACCAATTCCCCATAAGGGTCAGTTTCAGGCAGCCATCCCTCTTATACTTCTCTTGCCTAAGGTTTCATTTCTTACTTTCCCTTTTTCTTTTCCTCATCTACCTTGTGGAAAAAATCAGTTTTGTACATTCATTGATGTAATGGCTCTTTATTATTTAAATCCTGGAACATTCCACCAAATATTTATTTTGAAAAATGAGGACCAGCAATTTTTTTTTCAGTCAAATTGCTCTTTACAGGAATAGAGTGCTAAGATACAGTGCTATAGCTTAGAATACCAAGAAATAAAAAGAGGAAATTCTATCCAATTAATCACACAGAAGACAATTGGTTTTTTGAATCCCAGTTAAATAATATACTGCATGAATGCCACCTTGAAAGTTACATTGGCTGTATTATTCTGTTTTATCCGTATGTATTTTATACTTCAGTTCCTATCAGCCCCAGTCAATGTGGCTAATGGTTAGATACATGGGATTATAGTCCAAAATGTCTGCAGTTATCCTAATTGCTTATCAATACCTTAAAGACCGTTTTTTTTTATTCTGTGTGTGCTACCCAGCATCTATGGTGAGATGGGTGACTAAATAAATTGTTTAAACAAATTAATACATGAAAAAATGAATGTATGTATCATGGCTAAGATTTATTTATATTTTTATTTATCCTATATATTCCATACCTTTCTCTTGGTGATGTGCTCAAGGCAGTTAGCAACCTTTAAAAAGCTACACCAGTACTAAATAAAGCACAGTATTAACAAGACAATTAAAATCACTAATATATAATCCAGTTCATTAGATGCAAAATGTGTCATAAAGAAAGAAAGAGAGACCATTGGGAAAGATTATAAGGTCATGCAGAAAATAAGGAGACTGTGATAGATTATTAGCAGTAACTATTTTTTAAAAAAGTTATTGATGATAACACATATATTCTGACATTAGTAAGCTAATTAACCCAAAATCTGCTTTAGGACAGATGGCATATATCTCATCCAAGGAAAAGCAACAATCAGTCAAAAGCTGCTTCATTAGATAGTCTCTGCCTTTGCTTAATTCAAGTAATGCAAAACAACATTCATTCGTTGTAAGAATGGTAGCCTGAATGATTGGATTAAGGCAAGAAGTAGATTCTAGGTTAATTTATTGTGTTTTCCCCATGATTTTCTTGGATCTTGATCAGGCTTGTGCTGCTTGTTACCTTTTGTTTAAAACATGATATTGAAAGCATCCAAAGCCCTTTAAGTAATTTGGAAAAGGAAGGTTAAGACAAACACATGAATTTGCTGTGGATTCAGAATCACATATCAGAATATAAAAGTTGTACTGGATCAGAATAAATGTCAGCTCAGTTTAGCATCCTGTTTTCCTTAATGTACAATGTTTTGAAAACCCATTGGGGCAGGCATAGTTTCTCCTCATTCAATGGCATTCTGTAGTTTGCTTGAGATTGTACATATTCATTATGATTAAAAGCCACTAAGTAACTTACACCCTGTTACAGTATCGTACTGTTTTGAAAGAAAAATATAGTAGTGACCCAACACTACGTCTTCTGACAAAACATTCCTTAAAATAATGATGACCTGTGATTATTGCTGAGCAATTTAAAATGTATTAACTAATTTCAGTGGATGAGATACTAATCCTTTAATGCTCTGCAGAAAAATAGTCCTTTATTTTTCTCATTAGTTCCCTTTCAGTTTGATGAAATGCAATTTGCTTTTGAAATAGATTTCAAAATAGAATATATTTTATGTGCCAATGTCCTTTATTTCATTGTGTACCATACTTTCGGCCAATGCACCCCAGGCTTTCAATCCTGAGAAAAACATCTGGAGGGAATTCTTCCTCTTACTTGCCTTAAAGCAGTGGTAGGCAAACTTGGCTCTTTCACACCCTGTGGACTTCAACTCCCAGAATTCCTAAGACAGCAAAGCTGGCAATAGAAGGTACAAGGCAGGCAGGAAGGCAGGCAGGCAGGCAGATAGAGTTGCTCACCGATAAGCTTGAGTGCAGGCAGGGAGATTCAGTTGCTTGCTGATGCAATGGATTGCAGGGATTACAGCAAGCAAAGCAAGGCAGGAATTGCGACCAGCAGCTAAGGTAAGCAAGTTGGAGGCTGGGGGGGGGGATTTTTGCTACCGGCTCTCCAAACTGCCCACCGCCATCGCTACCTACTTGCTCGAGCCGGTCCAAACCAGGAGCATTTCACCCCTGGATTGTAACCAAGGCACTATTGGGACTACCATTGCTTGCTTCTGCTGCAGTCATTCTATTTCTATTTGCAGGTCTTTGCATTTTCTGATCTTATTCAGTTCTTTCTCTTCTATTCTGTTGTCTCCAGGTACTGCCACATCCACTACCCAGACTTTTATTTTGTCTTTCTTATCAACAGTTGTTAAGTCTGGGGTGTTATATGACAGGTGCCTGTCTATTTGAATTCTAACTTCCCAGAGCAAGGGAGGATGATGATGATATAGCAATGATATCTGATTACTGGAATTGCCCAGGTCTTAATTACCTTGATGTTATTTCCTTCACTGAATTTGGACTTTTAAGATCTTTTTTATGTATTCACTACTAACTTTGTCTTGACTTCAGGGTGCTTGATGTTGTCAATCTGAAGCATGTGCAGGTTCATGTAATGATCTTCTTCCTCCAGTTTATTGAAGTTATTTCCATAGAGCATCCTGATTTCTTTTACTATTTTTCCTCTGTTGATCGTAAGGGTGGAACATTTGCCCTGTTCAAACTATATTACAATTGTTGTGATTATATCCTTGTAATTTCTTGTATAAGGCCAGGGCTAAGCAAGGATATTATTTCAGATGTTGTTTTTGGTATAGATTCATATTATTGATGTAAATGAGGTGGGATAGCCTGACAGATGTTTTTGATGTTTGATAGCTATGACCTGACTTGTTCAGTATTCTTGACAGAAGGATCAATGCAATAACAAACAGTACTGGTGATAATAAGTCTCCTTGAAAGATTCCTCTTTTGATATTAACTTCTTCCAGTCTATTGCCATTGTCCAGCAAGTTTGTCTTGCATTATGACATTGATCTTTGCAAAAGCTTCTGTTGCTTCTACTGACTTCAGTTTCTAGGCTTTATACAATCATGTAACAGGAAGTCAAATGCCTTGTTGCAATCTATACAAGCTACATTCAAGTTGGTCTTCCATCTCTTGCAGTTTTCCAAAATCATCTTGTCAATGAGAAGCTGATTATTGTTGTTGTTGTTGTTGTTGTTGTTGTTGTTGTTGCTGTTGTTGTTGTTGTTCTCTGCTGTTTGGACAGTTTATTTTCTGCTCAAGTAGAAAAAGCTTGTTTTCAAGAAGATGCGATCAGCTACCACACCAGTTAGCAATTTGAAAATTGTCGGTAAGCAGATTGTTGGCCTGTAGTTGCCTGGTGCTGCCCCTTTTGTTGGATTCTTCATGATCATGTTGACTTTGTTAGATGTTAAGTTTCAGTTTCAGTTTCTTTCAGTAATAAAAATTGAACTGCTTAGAAATGAGTGCACTGATTCATTGCAGTCTCTGTATTTGTGGATTGGTATAAATGCTTCTGCTTCAAGTGAAATTGGAAATTCTGCCTATAGTGTGCAATTTTGATCATTTGATCATCTGATCTTCTTTGCTATGACTGTTATTTGCTGCTTTGATATTTCCAGTGCTTCCTTGATTTTCCTTGTTTCTAGGTGATATTTCTTGATCAGATATCCTTTGGTTTTCTTGTTCGTCATCTTTTTTTTCTTTCATCTATTCTAGCTTGCTTGTATTTCATCTTAGCAGGATGGAGAAGGCAGAGGAGAGATGGCTGGTTTGGGAGTGAAAACATTTTAGCAGTTACATTGGCTTCATCTACTGCCAACTCCCCTTTGGTTTGCCTCTATATTCTGAGCTACTTCTGAGCTTCAATTTCTTCACCCTGAATTTCTTCACCTTTGCAAAACCTTCAGTTCTAACTCTGTGGATACTTTATTTGGTATTATAAATTGACATTGATCTACTAGCCTCTATTCTGTTATTTTGTAATTCTGGATGCTGCTCGTTCTAAAACTGGTACATTCTTTTCAGATATTCTCTTGTTGGATTTCATTTATATAGCAAATGATAACAAATCATTATTTCTTTGTTTCCAGTCTTTATATATTTCTTCCAGTAGTCTTGCAGCTGCTGACCCTGGTTGCTCAGCTAACAGGCCTGAATCCTGTAGCCTAGCTATCAACATATATCCAGGAACTAGAATACCTAGCCCAGGGGTCGGCAACCCGCGGCTCTGGAGCTGCATGCGGCTCTTTGGGCCCTCTGCTGTGGCTCCTTGTCCCATCACTGGTTGGCCCCGCCTCTTGCCACTCTCATTTCTTTTTTGGACTCCAGCCCGAAGCAGCAGAAAGTGAAAGCTGCTTTACACGCAAATGTGGTGCAAATGCAGGTACAGGGAAGCTTTGCTCCTGCATTCTCCTCCCCCCCTGAGCCAGGAGCATGCGCATGCATGGGGAGACCCTCCTCAAACAAGTGCCAAAGCTCAGGAAAGGTGTGCATGGAGCAGGCAGCGGCTCACTTAAGGAGGGTCTCCCCACGCATGTGCATGCTCCCGGATCAGTCACAGCTGGCCAGGGCATCACGAGAGGAGGGGGAGAAGGAAGATGGTCGCCCGAAGTGAGTGGGAGAGAGAGAGACACACACACATATATACAGAGAAGGGTGGGGACAGAGAGGGAAAGATACAGAGGGAGAGAGATGGGGAGAGAGAGGGGGAGATAGGGAGAGACAGAATGGTTTTGTGGCTGGGTAGGCATGTCTGGGGGGGGTCATGTGACTGGGTGGGAGTGAGTAACATTGAATTGGCCATGCCCATCCAGATTTTGTGGCACCAGTGTGTTTTTTTTCCTGTGGGAAATGAGTCCAAGTGGCTCGTTGATTGTTTAAGGTTGCCGACCCCTGACCTAGCCTGTTACTTGTTGACCTGGGCAAGGACCAAACCAGTATAGGTTTCTGTAAATTATGTCTCACCATATTGTTTATAGAAGCGGCACTCTTGATCTGGCTTTTCTGATGAGACTAAACAGTATGATCAAACCTCTGGCATAGTGCTCCTCTTCCTCAGACCACACAAGGCCCACAACAATATCAAGTACTGCCTCACTCGAGGATTATTATTATGGTTGGTCACCCAGTCAGCCAGATGTTTAGACTGGATTTGGCATTCCCAAAGTCCTTCCCAAGACCTAGGATGTTGTTGTTTGATGGATTATTGTTATTATTTTTTTCCATTCAAAATCTACTTCAGATTAAAATTCTGCCCTTCCTGGAAACTGAGAGGAAAATATGTTTTGTTTTTTTCAGAGGAAAATTCTTCAGATAAAATTCATTGCTAAATAGGATATTTCAGGCAGGCAGCTATGTCAGATTGGCAATTTACACCTTTGGAAAAAGGATTTTATCAAGCTATATTGTTTTGACACATTTCTTTTGTTTCTTTCTTCATTATGATTTATGCAGCCCTCCTTTTGTTTTAATCTTGACAAATTGGAGAAGGTTTAAAGTGTACTTTCTCGGTTCTTTATTTTGCTGTTGTCACCTTCAGAATGATAGCTTTTAAGATTGCTGACTTTCACGGAAAGTGAAGGGTAAATTGTTTAAGTGAACATTTTTAGCTGATGAGAACAGTCTCATTCTTCTCATATGATTCTCAATGGAAGGAACACTTAATTGCTTAGCTTTATAGTTGGTCTTTACTTCAGGAGATCACCATCAGTTACATTAAGGCAAGTATTAATATACAAAAATATAATAGATGGTAAGCAAAATCTAGTAGTATTAAATATAATATTAATAAAAGAATCCTTACTTGTGATACACTAAAATGCCAATCAAACAAAAAGATCATGTATTCTCAGAAGAAGCTTTGGACTGAACTTGGATGAAAGTCAAACAAAAGGTGTTTCAAGATATTAAGTTTATTCATGGGATCACTTCACTTGGATATCAAACATAGGAAGATGGTGGTGGAATGTTGTAGGCTAAGCTAGACTTTCTCAATTTGGATGCTATCCAGATAAGCAAAGTTTCAGCATCTTCATGTATGGATGAAGGCATGTGTGGGAACAGAAGATAACCAGGGGAGGGGTTATTTGTTATTGGAGGTTACCAAGTATTTGGTTATTACCAAATACTTGGTAACCACCTAACTTCATGCTGATGTGCTTCCTGTGACATATTCTGGTCACTATATATTCCAAATTAGTATGAAGGAAGATTTCACACATTTAACCTTATGCAGAAATCCATAGTTATAGAAACTCTCAGTGTCACAGTTTGTTTATATTGAACAGATGTTGACAGTTTTTTATTTAAAAAAATATTTTTTAATGCAAACATTTCATCTTTCATTAAACAGAGGGCCATCTGAGTACATATTTTGTGCCATAACAATTAAAATTTACCATCATATTCATTATTTCTTCTATTTTTATATTACTACTAATACTTAACATACCTACTATTGTAACATTTCTCTTCTTAACTTATTTGCCTTTATAATACATTACTTTCATATTTATTCTCTAACCACTGATAAAATAACTCCCATATATTGTAATAATCAGATTCTTCATTTCCTTTAATTGCAAGTGTTAATGTATTCATTTCTTCACATTCTAATATTTTCTTAATCACATTTTCATCTGTAGGGATCTCTCCACCTTTCCAATTTTGTGCAAATACAATTCTAGCTGCAGTTATTACATGAATAATCAAGTATACATTTTCTTTACTAGATGTTGATAGTTTTATGCCTTTTGTTTTGAACTACAATTTCCACATGTTCACATTGGTCACACTGGTTAAAGCTGATGGAAGTTGTCTAATTCAGGATGTCTAGAAGATAGCAGATTCCTTACCTATATCTGCTAGTCCAGTACTAAAAGTCCGTATTCAAGGAGAGAAAGGGAACCTATCTTGAAAGCTATTTTCCACTATTTTTTTCATTTTCTAGTTATTTTGTTTATTGTATAGCCTTTAGTGTCCCTTGCATATTCTATTTTTAATGTTCATTTAACAGTCATTTTTTTTATTTTATGAAGCAAAAATATGCCATTCATTGAACTGTTCAACCAATTCAAAGGTTAATTTTTGTTATTAATTCCATTTTTGAATGGTCTCTATACAAGCTAATACTGCCTTTGAAGGAGAAGAAAAAGAGAGAAGGTTCTGCTATATGCTCTTTTTTCAGCTATTACAACCCACTGAGAGGGAGGAAAGGATCATTTTTGTGCTGCATTGATACAAAACGAGGAATGGAAGAAGCAAAAGAAAGTTACTAACAGAAAATTTCTTACCAACCAACTAACAGATCAATTTCTGTGTTTACTGGCTTTTCAAAAATAAATTATTAATTCAAAATATTTGTATTCTTATTTTGCTTTTACAAATCTAAGAAGCTCAATATTTCCATTATTTGTTAAAGCACCAGAAACAAAGCCTTGGTGAAAGATAAGTCCTCAGATGTAGTGATGCAGAAGAGATGACTTTATTTGAAATCCTTCTTTTTCAATGCAATTCATGTGGCTTAATAACAGGTATAAATTGGAAAATTAACAATCATCAGAATAAACTGAGGGTTTTCTTAATTCTAGCAATATATTTCTGTGTTCTTCCACAGGGTTCTTTTTGAAGTTTTGAAATCACAGAGCTGCCTGCAACAGCCTTATTAAGACTACCATAATGTTAATAAAATCTTCATTTTATGCCACTGGCCAAAGCCTATCTATTAACAATATCTGAAGTCAATTTGGAAATTTTTACTATAAATAATTTGCTCTACCTCAGGGGGAATTCTTGAAGGCAAAAGTTATACATCCCTTCTTAAGCACTGTGCTGTTAGCAAGTCATATTAAAAACTTCAAAAGCACTTTGTAATTTGGCATAGGATATAAGCTGGACTCCAGCCAAAAGGAAAAAGCTTATAAATTCCCTTAGGTACATAAACATTTCTCAGATTCAGCTTTGCATTTTCTCAGGACTGACCCCAAATCTGATTTTTAAAAAAAATATAGCTTTCATTAATTATATCTCCACATGTTCCATACAGAATATTCTCAAACATTATCCATTTAAGATGTTTCAGTTAAAAAACAATGAAAGCTTTATTATGCCTAATTAAGTAGAGAGTGGTTTTTCAGACCTGCTAAGTATTCATGCAATGCACACCTCTTCTTTTTTGTCCAAAGTCAACAAAACCAATTGTTACCAGGCAGTCAATAGTTCTTCAGTATCCTAATACAAGAATTGTTTTTGTTTTCTGAGTGATAGAATAATCTATATATCAGAGCTGGCTGTTGTCAGTGCTACTGATCACTTCAATATCTGTAATGGAAATGTTACAGAAGTGAACAGAGATCAAATTACAAGAAATGCCTATACCTCAGTCTAACATAGCATATTAAGGCATATGCATGTGGAAGCTTCTTTAAGAAGTTGCAGTTCTGACTTGCTTATTAGGGAAAAGAAGTAGCAGCCAGCCAATCTGGTTAATGGCAGGCTGCTAGATTGTTTGGGAAGTGGACAGAACTAGCCAAGAGGGATCCCAGGAGTGCAGTTACATGCAAGGACTATCTCTGAGGAAGACAGTTTAATAATTTTTACCAAGAGCCCAATGCGGCTTCCAGATTATTGTTTAATTGCCATTAATTAATATTGAAGAAGCAGTAATCTAGAACAGGAGTAAGTAGTAATTCAGAAGCCTTACTAGAAGTGAGCATATATCAGTTAACCATAAATCTTAGCAAACTGATCTTATCTCATTTTTAAAAATCAGGTAACAATAATATATATTATATAAATGCCATATTTTATCAGCTCTAGTATAGTCTATTTCAAATGTGATCAAAATTACAGACCATATTCCAAATACAAGTAACACCATAGATTTGTATATAAGCAGTGATGGTAGCTTTATTTTCAATCGCTTTCCTAATGATCTGGAATTTGCCTTTTTCACAGTTACCACACACTGAGTCAACATATTCATTGAGCTGTCTACTGTGACCTTAAGATGTTAAGCTGACTGGTCTAATAATTTCCCAGATCTCCCCTGGGTCTCTTTTTAAACATTTGTGGTACTTTATCTTTATTCCAGTATTCTGGCACTGAAACCAATTTGAGAGACAAGTTACATTATATTTTAGGAGTTCAGCAGTTAGATATTAGATTTCTTTACAGATTCCTGCATGGATGCCATCAGGATCCAGTGATTTACTGTGGCAGGGAAGAAGAAATAGTAAGGGACATAGTACTCTGCTCAAAATATAATCATTTATGAAGGACAATAAGAACACAGATTGCATATAAATAGGATGTTACTTTGTCTACAGACTATGTGAAAAGAGCAAGAGCCATAATTGTATCAATGAAATTAAAGTTTGCTAAACAACCAGAGTTCAGCTTGATATACCTGATATACCAGTATAAGTGTGTGTGTGTGTGTGTGTGTGTGTTTTCTGAGGTTTTCGTGGGTGTTTGTATGTAGGTCTTTGGTTGTTTGGGTTTTCTCCCGCGTAAAATTGGAAGTATCTTCACGACCTTTCGATGAAGTCTCATTCGTCATCTTCAGGCTGGTGCTTTCGGCTTCGTGCTTCTAGGAGCAATGTGTGATCACAGCTGTTTC
>JANHZT010003220.1:293688-308210 GCA_032468215.1 Stegonotus admiraltiensis | reverse complement strand
ATGTTTAATTAATACTATACCCTGTAACTTGCTTTGGGAGGTCAGGGAGTTGGGAGGGTGGGGGAAAAATTTGGACAAAGTGGAAAATAAGATGTTTTATGTATAAATGTTGTTCCAATAAAAAACTTTAATTAAAAAAAAAGAAAGTTGCTATATTTGTTAGAAACTTAGATTGTTGCTTTTGTTACCTTACTCAGTTCAGAAACCTCCAGAACAAATGAAAAAAAGCATCTGTTGGACCAGTCCCCACCTAGGAGGGCCCATCATGCCCAGCCTGATCTGTCCCCTAAAAGAGAGCATTCAGCAGGAGGCATAAATCGTGTGAAAGGCTCAAGTGGAAGCCAGTGTGAATTGTTCTCAGATGAATGCTCTGCCGGCCAGAAGTATAAGGCGGTGGCTGGTGCTGATGTGTCGCTGCCTTGCAAGAAAGCATCTTGTGCAGAGGGAGACTTGCTGCTGCCTCAGAAGGGGCTGCCATCCAGAAGTGAGTAACCCTGTGCTAAAGTACCTCCCGTAGTTTGGGGTGTCAGTTGTCCAAACCCCTAAGTGATACCTTGGCAACCATCAGCTATCCTTGGTGATGCATTCTGAAAACATCTCTTTTTCTTCATGGATTTTCCAGGCACCCTGCAGCCCCAGCCAACAGCAGCATCACCAAGGAAGCGGCAGAGACATGATTCAGAATCCAGTTCTGGTTCTTCTCCGACAAGGAGGCGAGCTCAAGCCACCTCAGATTCGGACCTTTCACCACCACGGGCCACTGGCCGACCAGGTGCACGTCGACCAAATTCTCCTTCTGATCTCTCCCCTCCGAGAAGGAATCGGCACAAATCTTCAGATTCAGACTTATCTCCTCCCCGAAGAGGAGCAGAAGCAAAAAAGAAAGGCCGCAAGTCCAGGAGTCCCTCTACTACCTTGCCACGTCATCAGACCATGGAGTCCAATGGGAGCAGCCAGAGGGTGAGGCTTTGGCTTCCAGCAAGGACCTGAGATGTGCTGTGGTGCCCAGCTGGGGGGAGAAAGCCTTGCTCCAGATGAGGCAGCCAGGAGGCAATAGGCTGTTCCATGAATGAATGATTTCATGCCACTCACGCTGATTCCACCTTGTGTGTTCCTCAGATGCTGTCAGGGGGCAAAGCTGGTTTGGTTTCAGCTGATCTGTTGAGAAAGGAGCAGCAGGAACGTAAGAAGGCTGGCAGCAGCAACAATAGCAAACTTCTGGAGGGTGAGAATTTCTACAGATCCTGAAATTGTGTGGCGCATCCATAGCACAAACTTCTGGGCTTCTGCCCAGCTTTTTCCAGGCAGAATCTGGTCCAGGTGGCCAGTTTGTTGGATGTTCAGGGCAGTAGGTGGCCTCATTATAGAGACTTCCACATTGTGTTCGCATTATTAAACCCTGCGGTTTCTTTCTTGAGATTCTGTGGGGGATCAAGTATTGCCATTTGGATCCGTTTCTATCCCTCTTCCCTGTCATGGTTTTGCTGTTCCTGCAAGGATCTGTAGAGAAGAAAAAGAGGACAAGAGACCTCCACCTGGAAGCATCCTTACCTGCGTGGCTGCTTTTGAATCCTCTGATGTATCCATTTCCCTTCAGATGAATCTCGGCACGCGAAGACAGTTTTCCGGGATGAGACGGGCCGTAAGAGGGACCTGAAGCAGGAGCGGCTGGAGCAGCGCAAGAGAGCAGAAGAGAAGTCTGAGCGGGACGAGCAGTACGCCAAGTGGGGGAAAGGGTGAGCTGCCAGTTTCTGTGCTTCAGTGTGGGAGCCCTGGGCAAAGGGCCAGTGTTGGCTTCCAGCAGGCTAGCAAGTCCCGGAATCTCAAAGTGAGTTTTTTGGAAGGACCTGCCGCTTCACTGTCTTGGCGGAAGGCCTGAAGTGGAACTGGAGGCTTCCTGCATGTTGGCGTGCTCTCTTGCTCAGCTGCAGCCCACAGCTATTTTGTGCCCTGGTTTTGAGAGGTGGCGTTGTCTCCTACCGCCTCGTGATATGCACCCCGTGTCTTTTCCAGCCTGGCACAGAGCAGGCAGCAGCAGCAAAATGTGGAAGATGCAGTGAAGGAAATGCAGAAGCCCCTGGCGAGGTACATCGATGACCAGGACTTGGATCAGATGCTGCGGGAGCAGGAGAGAGAAGGAGACCCCATGGCCGACTTCATGAGGAAGAAGAAGGCAGCCAAGGAGGGGCAAGGCACCAAAGGTCAGCACTCGCAGCCTCAGGCTGGCAACTGGGAGGGCGGGGGGAGAAAGCATCAAAAGGAGCAGCCAGCGTAGAAATAGTGACCGAAAGGTTTTAGGGAAGAAGGTCTGGGTGTAACAGTGGGAAATCGCCCCAATTTGTTGCATTCCGCCTTGAAGGGAAGGGGTGGTAGATGTCTGAAAGAGGAAGGTGCAGAAAAGGACATTTGGTAAGTTAATCGCCTTTTTTTGCTCCCTGGTTGGTTTTTCTAGCCACAGCGATGATGTCTGCCTTTTGCCCAGGCATCTAATCTCATCAGTAAAGCATCAGTAAAAGAGCTTCCATTGTTTGTTTCTGTCCCTTTCTTCCAGAAAAGCCAAAGTATAATGGGCCAGCACCCCCACTGAACAGGTTTAACATCTGGCCAGGCTATCGCTGGGATGGAGTAGACAGGTAAGTCGCTCTTTCTGACAGAATGAGGGCCCCAAAAGCCAGTAGGTAGAGCCCAGGCCTTTGCTTCCAGTGCTGACTCACGGCTACAGTCCCACGCCCCCCTTAAGGTACAGCCTTGCCCTAACCCTGGAAGCACTGGTTGGGTATGTTGCTGTACATAAACAGGGAGCGAATCCTTCACTCACTGGCCCTGATGATGTGCTCTAGTTGGGTAATAAAATGTCTGCAAGCACATCTCCAAGCTCACAGAACAGCAGGGACTCCACAATACAGCCTTGCATTCCTTTTCTTTTCTCCAGGAACCTAAGAGGCAGCAGGTTTTCTATGCAGATTTAGGGGGGGCCCTCTGGATGGGAGTTGCCTTCCCTCCCCCGTACTAATTTGGTACCTGGAAGGCGCTGAGGCTGTCATGCAAGCCATCTAGTTTCCCCCGTAACTATGCATCACCCAGAGCTCCCGTCTGGCAGCGCTTATCTTTTGCTTCTGCAGGTCCAACGGTTTTGAGAAGAAGCGCTTTGCCAGAATAGCAAGTAAAAAAGCGACACAGGAACTCGCATACAAGTGGAGTGTGGAGGACATGTGAGCATCCGCCCCAATCCGGGACAAAGATTTTTAATCCTCCTCCTACCAGAGTTCACCTCCTAGAATCTGCAGGAGAGCCGCTGTGCCCAGCGCAGCTGCATAGGAGCCCCAGGATGCGGAGGGTGTTTGAAACTGTTGGAACGGAGACCCCTGGGATGTCAGGAAGGCAGAACTCACAGGGCAGGCGGAGGATGCTGCCGCTGGTCATCACCTCTTGTCCCAATGGCCGGGTATTTTGGGGAGGGAGAGGCATAGCGAAGATACAGCTCTTTCTCCATGCTCTCCGTCTCCCTGGACAGGTTGCTCCCATTGAAGTTTGGCTGTGGGGCTTTCCTGGTGTAAAGCATCCTCACCCTTCTGGTCTCTTGGGAACTTCCATGGCATCCCTGGAGCAAGGGGTCCGTTTCATCAATGAGTTCTCCTTAAAGGACTTGCTGGCATAGTGAAATTTGGCTGCCATCTTCATTTGGGCCAATCCAGAAAGCTTGGTTGGAAAATCAACTTGCAGTGTCTCTATTCTTACTGCTTCTGCAGCGTAAATCCAGGAGGCTGTTCTGGGGATCCCTGCAAGCTGCAGAGAAGCACAAAGGACGTTTATGGAGAAAGCAGGTTCTGCAGAGCTGCGGGGCTGCGGGGCTCTTCACAGATTTTCAGTACTTGCTGCAATTTAAGTATACAGTTTGTAAATAACAGGTTTCTTTTTTCCTAATGCTGCCCCTGTGTTTGTTTTTCAAACTTCTTACTTCTGTGTCTCTAGAAGGAAATGAAAGAAATGGGCTCTGTTGACTTGTCTGTTTAGGGCACCTCTTCCTTTCTGTGGAAATGGAAGCAGCTTTTCTTCGTTTGTAGATGAACGGACTAGAGAGAACTTCCCAGTCAACATTTGACACGTTACACTTGGTCTGTTCCTGTTGTTGTGTGAGGGGCCTTTTGCAGGCAGCTGTTGATGGGCAAAGTTTGCCACTGTCAGGCAGGGAGTGAGCTGGGTCTGCAGCAGCAACGTTCTTGTTTCAGAGAGTTTTTCCCAAGAGCCTGGAAGGGGGGGGGGGCTGAGCCATTGGACTGGGGAGGAGGGCATTGTCCCTGTGCATTTGGGGGGCGGTCTCCCATCAATGGCTGCTGGGAGTGTGGTGGGGGCTCCAGAGCAAGGAGGGGAAAGAAAGGTCCTTTGCTGGGTGGGGGCTTGTCTCCAGCTGCTGCTGAGGCAATGGGATCCATTTGGGGAATGGCCCAGGAACATGGGTCACCTGGGATCAGCCACAGGAGTGGGAGGTGTGGAAATCTTATCTTAGCTTTTGTCCTTCCCTGTCATGGCCAACCGAGCAAACTAATCATGAGGCAAATGAGGCAGATAGAAAAATGGGCAATAATTGGATGAATTACGCATTATTGTAAACATCCTTTGTGTGTGATTTGTCTGCAGAGCGCCAGTGTGGGCGGGGTCTGGTGCAGCCGGCTTTGCCATCCTGCTTGCCTCGTTAGCACAATTTAATTAGGGATTGGAGAAAAAGTGGCAGGCAGCGAGGCAGGAAGGGCGGTGGCACACCTTGTGCTCACTTACCTGGAAATTCAAGGAAGGGCTGGCAGTGGGAAGTGGAAGTGGGAAGCCCCAGAAGGGGGTCCTTGGCCCCTCCCAGCTGAAACCTTGGAAAATGTGGGAGGAGGGAAGGGGGATGGTTAGCACTGGGGCTTGTGGCACCTCAATGAGAAGGGACCACGCCACCTCATTTTCCGGGCCTGGGGGTGTCATCCTGCAGAGTCAGTCCTTTTGCAAAGGGAGATCCCTTGCCTGGCTGTTTTGCTGCTAATTCCTCCCCCCCTTCCATTGTTTGACTGTTTTATATTTTTGACAGGAAGCCGGACGATGGTGATGATAATAAGCTTAAACTGGGTAATAAGCTTACGTGGTACATCGTGCATGTCGGGGACAAGCAATTAAGCCTGGGCTCGCACATAATAATGAGATTTTTGTTGATGAGCACCTTGGTAATGTGTTTAGTTAGGATTAAGGGCTTAGCTTTCGGTGTGCTCAGTAGCCCCCATTCTTCCTCGCCCCCATTCAGCAGAAACATGCTGGACAGGTGGAGCAAGAGGTGGATGCAGAGTTGGGCCAGGGCTGGTTCCCCCGCCTGCCTGGCCGTGACCGGCTCTCGCCCCGGGTGGGAAGATAACGGGAGGGAGTTGCTGCTCCTCTGCTTTGCGCCAGGCATCGGAGCCTGATGACCGGGTGCCCTAAGAGGAGCTAAGAGGTGAAGCACCCCACCTGAATTGACCCCCGTCCCCTTGTGTAAAAGGCAGCTCAGAGTTTGGCGCAGGGGACCTCCCTCTCTTCTGAGCTGTTGGGTAACTATTGCTCTTCTGCTGGGCCAAGGCTGCTTAGGAAGGATGGAGAGGAAGAAGGAAGCCCCTGGGGCCAGCCAGGCACAGGCCTCAGGAGTTCTTAGCCGGCTGTTAGTGACCAGCTCAGTCGTGGTCCCAGAGGGCTGCCGTTTGTGGAACGGCCATCAGGGGGCAGCAAACCTCAGTCATGGCCCAGGTTCACCATTGACGTTCCTCCAGTTCCAAGGGTGCCCTGCTTGCTCCGTCTGGTGCCAGGCTGCGGGTTGTGGGACCTCCCTCCAGCAGGAGAAGGCCTCCCTGCTTGATGTGGGGTGGTTCATTGGAAAACTTTTTTGCTCCTGTAAGGCTGACTTTATTGTTACAAAGGGAGATCCAGTTGCTCAGCTCTTCCGAACTGCCTTCCTTGCTCCACCTGCCAGTGAGTGATTTCTCTGTGGGAGAAAAGCTCGTTTATACTGAACCCCAATGGCTGCCTTTTGTTGGCCACTAGGAAAGCAGTTCCACCTCCTCCCCTTTCCTTCCACCGTTTCCCTCTTTCTCTGCACCTCCCTCCTCCCACAAGGGATCTTGGGAAGCTCCGGAGAGAACAAAAGTGCTTAGTTAGACCTGGCACTTACTCTGTGTTGTAGCCCCTCCTATCTCCTCTTCCAATGCTGTTAGGGAGCAGTCCAGCCCAAAGCGCCGGCCCCTCTCCCCCTGCACTCTTGAGAGCCCCCCCCCAGTGAGTTTTGGTGACACGCAGCAGACCCTCATTAAGAAATATTGTTAAGTGGGGGGGGCACCTCCAGCCCAGAGGGGAGGGTGTCCTGCCGCTCCCTGCAATCCTTTTAAACAAGAGGCTTTAATATTTATAATATCATCACATCCTGTGAGTAATGGGAAGAAAGGAAAGGGGAAGGAAGCCCCCAGCTGGCCTCAAGGAGCTTAGAGAATGGAGGGAGGGGGGCATTGATGGAGTGTGCCTTTTCAATTACAGGCACCTCTGATAATTAAGTGCTAATAACCTTGTTAATGCAGAATGGATGTTCCTTCTCCTGGCCATCTCTTCTCAGAATTAAAAACATCGCAGGCAAAGGAGGGTGAGGTGGGATGGAGGAAGATCCACAGAGTTTCATTTGAGATGAGAAACAAAAGGCAAACCGACCCTCCAGGGCCTTTTGGCACCGCCTTGAATAGGTGCCGCACCCAGCTCTGTATCGCTCCTTCTGCAAGACTCTCCTGGCCTGCTCAGAGCCAAGGAATCTAGGAAAGCTTAGGAGATGGAGAAATGGTTCCTCCCCAGGTGCCGCAAAAGGCCTTACATGGCTGTCCCGCCAGAAGCTCCCAACAGCAGAAGGAGGGAAGGCCCTTTCCTTCCCAGGCAATTCCTCCAGCTGGACACTCAACGCGGTGGATTCTTGTGCCATAAGAGTTGCTTCCTTAGTGACCTGGCCACGTTTCACCTTGTTGTGGTAGGTACATCACCCTCCTTTCCTTTCTAAATGGGCCATTCCCAGTTGGGATGCTGGAAAAATAGAAAAGAAGGATGGGGTTTCTTGACCTCTGTGTGGACTGACAAGCATTTGCTCATCCCAAAGTGCGTTTTCCATTTTAATAACTTTTCTTATAGTTGGGGCTTCCCCCCACCCCCCCCAACTCTGTGTGCGTGTGTGTGTGTGTGTGAACGATTGAATGTGTGCTCTACAGACATCCAACATTCCGGGGGATCACCAACCAGCTTGACTGCCTTGTAGTTCCCCTTAATTCCAAGTCACTTCTGAACAAGCCAGTCCCAGCCGCTGGTGCCTGTGGGAACGCTTTCTCCCACTGCTCTCTGTTCTTAGGTCTCTGTCTGTCGATCCCACGTCCTGCTCCATAAAGATTCTCATCCAGGATGACCAAGTTTGCCCTGGAGACTTTGCTTCTTCACTTTGAAAGATTGGTGGCCAGTTCTCGTAGATTCCCTGCCCACCTCCTTGCTGATGCTGTCAGTCCGTGAGACAGAAAAACCCTGTTGATTCTTTGTGATGGTTTCATCTTCAATCACGCTTTCTACCATTTACCCTGAACAAGTGTTAAGCTAAATAAATCCCCATTTCGGTTCATTAAGACCTTTTAGCTGTGTACCATCTGGGAAATAGAATGGTTTGGCTCGCATTTCTTCCCTCTGCCATTAATTCCGTTCTAGCTCCGAGCAGGCAGGCAGGCAGGCAGGCAGGCAGATGATCGGACTCTCTTCTGTCTGGCGGGCCAGAGTGTCCTCCACTCCACTCCACTCCACTCCACTCCCTGCCCTCCTGCTCCCTCCTTTCGTGCCGGCTGCTCTGCAAGACTGGCTTCTCTTTCTTTGGTTTCTTTGGTTACCTTGCTTAGATTTTTAAGACAAACTGTCGTGTAACACATCTCCTAATGAAACTGCTTTAGAGTAATTAATTATGTATCCGCCGTCTTGTTTGCATGCCTGCTGCAGCTCTCTTTGCCTCAGCCGAGGCTCTGATCCCTCAAAGGCTAAGTGGGAGATAAATAATGAAATTACAAAGCTGCCAGGGTGGAAATCAACACTTTCCAGGGAAAGGCAAGTAGGGAAGGGGCCACCTTCAGCAGCCGCATCTCTGCTCCCAACCCAACTTTCTAAAGGGTCAGAACCGTTTCCCTTCTGGCACCCACCTGCTCCTTACAGCCCCTCTGGAAAGAGGCTGCTGCAAATGTGGGGGGATCCTGCTGTGGATGGTAACAGCACCGCAGGACCTCTGACCACAGCCCTGTGGCCTCCAGAGCAATCGCCCCCCCCGCTTGTCCCTCTTCGCCTCTGCTGCAGCAGTGGTGGCCAGGCTGGATGGGCAGGAAAGGGGCCACCGTACAAGGAGCCCCCACCTGCTCGGGTGGAGAAAGCCAGGATGGGCCTACATGGGCTTGGAGCACCAGAAAAGCTGCTGCCTCTCTCTTTGGGAAGAAGATCCCTCTAGGCTGCCTGGGTGAATTTTTGAGGTGCGAGTGGATGGTGTGGCCCATATTGCTGCTCACTGCAGTTTATAGAGGTCTGTGCACACTAGTCGCAGGGAAGGCGATGGATGATCTGCATCTGGAGAAGGGAGAAATACAGAGGTATTTGCAGAGATGCTCTCGATCCATGTAGGAACAATTGGGCATCTTTGGGGGAAGAATTCCTTCTTGCCTGGTGGCCAAGGAACCTCCCCTCTCAGGGAGGGATGCCTTAAGACCACTCAAGCCCCGTATTTGCTGCTGTTCCCTAGGCAGCAGAGGCCCCTCTGGCCACGCCCGTGGAAGGGGCGACAGGGTGGGTGTGAGCAGCTTCAGGTCTCTGCTGACATCCTTCTTGCTCGAGGCCCATTCATACACGCGAAGAATGGAATTCAATAAAACTCATTAGCCTAACGCCGGACAGATAAGACGCATGCTGAGACGCTGCTGTCTGCAGCGCACATAGCTGCTCCGAGGCTCTGCCACAGCCGGATAATTGCTTCAAAGCCAGCACAGGGTGCATTGATGCATTGACAATGGGGGGATCTGGGAGCCAGCAGACGGGGGAAATGGAGGAAGGGGGAGAGGGATGTTCCTTCCGCTCCCTCTCAAGATCTCATCCGGATAAATGAAGCTGGGCTGGCCAGGTGGAGCTGACCAGAACCCACGCTTGGAAGCCAGAGGGTTGGCAAGCCCACTTTGTAAGTCAGTCTGTTTCTCGTTAGAGATGCTTGCCTGGGAAGACTGATGGGGCTCACTCAAGCTCAGCATTGCCCTGCAGCCAAACAGCAGAGTGAGGTGTGTCCCGCCACTCTTGACATCCAGCCATCTTGACTGCAAGAAGTTGGCAAAGTGAAATTCATGAAACTGAATCGTGAAATCCTTTTGGTCGATGGTGGACATCCCTTCCTCCCTTGGGCTTTTGATTTTGGTCTTGCTTGCCTCCTTGGACATCCCCCTCAGTTCATCAGGTTTCGTAGCCACCATGTTGGAAACTTCATAGCTTTGGATCAAGGCTGGCTAAGTATAATCCGAATTAAGAGGGAGAGATGCCTTCACTTCCCAGGGCACCGAAGCAGTTCCTCAAGGGACCGACTGGAAGCCCCTTTTGCCCCTGGACGTTGCGGTGCTTCCGTGGTCACCAGATTGGAAGGTGGGTTGGGACCGGAGGAGAGTCAGTCTAAGTTAAGAGGCAGCTGAGGCGAGTCGGTTGCCAGGAAGGGTGTCCGGGTCATGCAACTAGTAAATAAACACAAAGCCTCTTGATTTCTGTTATCAAAGTTTATCTTTTCTATTAATGGCTTTCTAAATTGGTGGCACTGGTGCAAAGAAACCCAATCTGAACTTCAAGCGGGCCTGATTATGACTGTAATAACCTTGGCTAATAAGAATATGATGTGGGGTTAGGCTGAGGAAGAAAACACATTTCTCATTAGCTCTTTGATTAATTACTGCTGCAGTTTCCTAGAGGGACCCCTTCAGAAGTGCCTCGCCCTGTGATGTGAAGAAGCTTAGCTTAGCTTCACCATTTCCCTCTGAAGTTTCAATTTGCCTGTTGTCAGCCAGAGGCTTCGGCTCTTTTCGTATAGCTG
Source organism: Stegonotus admiraltiensis (assembly GCA_032468215.1). Classification (NCBI taxonomy): domain Eukaryota; kingdom Metazoa; phylum Chordata; class Lepidosauria; order Squamata; family Colubridae; genus Stegonotus; species Stegonotus admiraltiensis. Next base: position 298,102 of record JANHZT010003220.1, on the reverse strand, counting down.
TCCTGGCTCTGAATGGAGAAGGAAGGGAAGCCCCTCTCTGGGTGGACGGTACTGCCCATTCCAAAGGGCAGCTCCAAGGCCACAGCCAGTCCACGTTCGGTGCCTCCCAAGGCACATAAGGGAGTTGGCAGAGTTGGGTGGCTTTTTACGGCTTTTTCTTAGTTGGCAGGCAGGTAAGGCCTTCTGGGATCAAGGACTGGGCAGGATGGAAGCCACTGGGCTGGTCAGTCTTCCAGAACTCTGCTGCAAAGCCTGAGGAGCATTTGGGGTGTGTCTGGAAGCTGCTCAAACATCTGTTCTGTTTAGTGCAACTGCAGCTCTTTGGTGTTTCCTGCGCCATGCCCCCCCCAATGTGATTGTCACCCCAGTTCCATCAAGCAGCTTCATTCTAGGCAGGGGATCTCCAGCTGTGGCAAAGGCAAGAGATCTGAGCTGGACCTCTGGGCTGCTTCAACAGGGTTTGTCTGAAGCATGTTACGGGCATTTTAGTCTTCTCTGCTCACGAAGCAAGAACGACACCTGATGGCCAGTCAAGGGAGAGCAGCCCTCCCTGCAGGGGAACCAAGGAACTTTTCCTGCAAAGTGGGCAGCCCGGAGGGGGCAGCTGGAATCCCTGAACCCCAGGCAGGTGGAAGGAACCAGGTTGGGGTGGAGCAGAAAGTCAGGTCTTTCTTCCACAGCTGACCAACACCTGGCACTGCTGATGAGGAGTTGCCAGTCAGCTGGAAATGGAATTTACTCCTCCGGCCCCTCTGGGGAAGCAGAGAAGTTGCCAGATGTGACCAGATGTGGTAACCAGGCTGAAAAATCACAATAAATGGATTTGCTGGAACAAAGTGCAACTCGCCTCTAAGGCTGATAGGCTGCAATGGTGGGAACTCGTCATCCTCCCTTGAAGGAAAGGCAATCAAGGGCCTCAGGATGGCAGGAGGGACATGTTTCACCTCTAAGTGCATCAATAGTTTTCCATCATCAGGATAATTTTTTGCCAGTGATGCCAGTCATTCTTTTCTTCCGGAGGTCCCAGTCCTGCAGCACATCTCTGTTTAACCTCTGAGCCATCCCTGAGCCATCCCTGCCTGCCGCTCCTGTTCCCCCTTTCTTGGCCGAATTCAAGGGGCTTTGCTTGCAGCCCGCCCAGCCTCCGAAGTTGCAGGAGTGGTGACCTTGCGAAGTTGTTGCTGTGTTGGCTGTGCAGTCAAAGGGACTGAGTGGAAGGGAAACGGGGGTTGCAGGGGGTCAAAGAGCAACAGTGACTTGGGCAGCCTAAAGGCTTCCTGTGCTGGGTGAAGTTCTTGTGGCCGAGGGCAGCGAGGGCGCTTTCCAGTTTCATGAACCTTTGGGCATTTGTGCAGCACTGATGAGTCAGCTCCCCTCTGCTGCTGCCTAGTGGAGCCCCAGGACAGGAGCCCCCGGGCAGCCGTTTTTGTGGTGGTTCCTTGGCCAATTTCATGGGGGGTTTGCTGTGCTCAGCTGCTTCCCTTGGGGGGATGCTCAGAAGCCCACCCGTGCTATATACAGCAGCCCCATGGAAAGGTAGTCCTGCTACCCTATGGGTCAACCCATAGGGCGGTTGTGTCTCTGGAGCACTTTGGCCTCTTGGCTGCCTTCACCAGCATCACAATGATGTTCTCTAGTTTGTGCTGCTCCTCCATCCCCCCCTTCCCCTCGAATCTGCTGCTTTCAGCCTCTGCTTAAGATTTTGGTCCCTTTTGATGTCCTCTGATGGGGTCAATGACACCTTCGGACAACAAAAGCCTCTCCTGTTAAATGGGGAAATGAAGCTTCCTTGCGGGCATCTCTACTGCTCCCTGTTACCTGTGTGGCACACAAGCAATTGTGGGCTCGGCAGGAGGAGTCACCGGGGGCGGGAGGAGGGAAGTCAGGAATTCTCCGCAATGGCGGAGCTGATGTGGGGCCCAGAGGCCCTCCAGAGCAGAAGGACAGCAAGAGCGTGGCTGCTTTTATCAATGTCTTTTTTTCAAGAAGTGAAACAGGGTCCCCAAGGCTGGCTGGACCTTGGAGGAGCGTCAGGCGGTCCCTTAGGTGCCCCTCCATGCCTGAGAATGAAGAGCCCATTTACCCTCTTGGAGGCAAAGAAAAGGCAATCCCAGGAATGCATCCCCCCCACCCCCTTTTTCTGGAGAGGCTCACTGCCCTGGCAAGCCCAGTGAATCCCCCCCTTGAAAAAAAAGGTCTGGGTGGAGGAGGGGGAGGCGGTTGGCAGGTGGGACCCTCCTGCTGGGCTCAGCTGCCTCCACCTCTGGCCGTGGTGCTGAAAGCAGAAGCGAGGGCTGTGTTTATGCTTCCATCCTGCCGCTTGGATCAAAGCAGACACTTTAATCTATCCAGCAACAACTCAAGGATTAAAAAGTTGCTGGCAAATCAGAGCCCCAAATTGGTGTGAGAGAGCTGCTTGTCAGTTGACAAATCATCTTATAAAGGAGGCGCTTTGTGGCCGCCGTTGGCAGGCCGCTTCTCTGCTGCGTTCCAGGCGAGCTTTGCCATCATTTCCCCCAATTGCACCCATTCATAAGCAATTTCATATTGAGCTGCTAAGATCCCCCAGCAGGGAGTCAAAGCAGGAGGTGGCCGTGAGCAAGTGCTCGCTTTCAGCCACCTCCACTTCCCTCTGTCTCTGGCAGTTTATTCCCTCTTCAGCTGAAGCCCCAGCAATAGGCCTTCCAATCAGGGCTCGCCAGCTCTTCGGTTGCCGGGTTTGGGGCTTTGCTTTTGGTTTCTTTGCCATTTGCGATACATTCCACCTCTTCTTGGTTTGCAAAGGAAAGACCTGTAACCTATTATGTTCCTGGGCATTCCCTGTGTGTGTGTGTGTGTGTGTGTGTGTGTGTGGCAAGGGAAAGAGGAATACGCTGCGAAGGCCTAGCAAGAGAACGCCAGTCCTGCCAACCACTGGGATCCATTGTGTGTGAAGATCAGTGGGCATCAGAGAGGATGCAAAGGGTTGGCAGAACCGATGGAGAAGAGGAGCCCATCAATGGCTGCCGGACTTGCCAGAGAATGGCCCAGAAGGGCCATCAGGTTGAGGAACAGCTTCTCAGGAGAAACGGGGGCCTCTTCCTGGTTTTATCCCACCTTGACCTCAGAAGCTCAAGGTAGTCTATCCTGCTGCTCCCCGTTTTGTCCTCATAACAATAAGCCTTTGGTTGAGTGGTAGTGACAGCCATCCAGGAACTGCATTCACATGCAATAGGGTTTTAGAAGGTGTGGATGCAGCTGCAGGAGCTAAAAAACTTGGTTCAGTTTAATCCTTTGAATTTGGCCCATTTAGTTAGTTTTCAGTTTAGTGAACTGGTTGAACTGGAAAAAGTCAGTGAGCTTCCATGGCCGAGAGAAATCCTGGACCTACCGAGGCCTCCCAATTTTTCTTCCATTTTTCTTCCTTTTTTTCAGCATTTAAGTAGCAAGAGGAAACATGTTTTTAATACCAGAACATTTGGTTTTAACTATCTCTAAATACTAATGAATGTATTTTATGATTGCTGTTTTAAACTTGGCAATTTTATTGCATAGTCCTGTAGAACTTCATAAACTGCCTGGCCAGGATATAAGTATTTGAGTTAAATAAGTCAGATGTTCTCACAAAGCATTAGGCCGAAGTCTCCAAGGAGCCACGGAGCAGAGGGATCTTTCTAGCTGGGATGTGCAGAAGGTTTTACACGCCATGCTCGGCTTCTCCGGGGAACGTCTTCTGGGAAGAGGGGTGGGAAGAGCTCTGCCTGAGAGCTGCTTCCAGTTAAGACCATCTTAGGAGACCCAGAATGATATTTGTTCTGTTACAACGCAGTTGTTGGTCTTGGCCCATGCCGGCCCAGCCCCCCCTTCCAAAACCCCCTTAACTGATAGCTGGAAGCTATTTGAAAAGAGTGGCTGAAGGGCTGCCTAGGCCTGAGGCTTGGTGCTTGACCTGCTGTCTTCCACATGCTGAATCCGAAGCTCTTCTCCCACCAAAGGCACTGACTCTTATTTACCAAGATGTTTATTTTTAAAGCAGAATAATTCCCAATTCATTGGCAAAGAACCGTTTCACATCCCTGTGCTGCTGGAAAGAAAATTTGCCCGGGTCTTGGTGGTGCTGAGTTTGTGGGACTCTGTGCACACTCACTGGTGTATGCGAGGCCGACATTTTATGATTGCACCATCTGGCTCTTAGAAAATAATTAGCACGCGCCCAGGTAATTGCTGATGGGCAGTTTGTTTCTTGGTGGCCAGTTCACACAGATTCCAGTGCAGGCAGCACATCTCGGTCAGCATTAAGGGAGAGAGGAGGAAAGACAGAATCCCAAATGGGCATAGCTGGATGGGGGCTCTCCATTTCCGGTAAGAGAGAGGCTGGTCCAGGGCTCCCCTTCAGTGCCCCCCCCCCCGCCCAACTAGCTCTTCCAACCATGTT
>JANHZT010003220.1:223979-246308 GCA_032468215.1 Stegonotus admiraltiensis | reverse complement strand
TTTGGTAACTTGATATTACGCTATAATTTTATTGTTGTTTGCTTGTGTATGCTAGGCTGAGGTGCTAAATAAAAAGACTGCTGTGACTTGAGGCTGGCCCAGCAACCCCAGGAGCCCCTTGGTGGGAGGGTGAGAGGACCCCCCCTCACCCAGGAGAGAGCAGCTGCCCCCGAGGATTCCCAAAGGGGCATCTCTGCCTTTCTGAGGGGCTCTTATCAGGGGGCAGCCGGCGCACGTGTGGGGGACTGAGGCTACTAGGGAACACTGTCTGCCGGTCCCTGGTGAGGCCTGGTGGAAGTTGTCCAAGCAGGGCAGGTTTTGAGCAGGGCTCTGGCCCTCCGGCCCTTTCCTTCCACTTCTTCCTCTGCCTCCTCCTGCTTCTTTGCAAGCTGCCGAAATGATGGCAGACGGCAACGCATATTTAACTGCTATTTACATTCAACAATGTCTCTGTGTGGTTCTGTTTTCTTTCCCAAACACTGTAATTCCTCCAGGCATCTGGCTGGTGTGACTTGGATACATGCTGGAGAGAGCAGCCGAGGTGAAGCTGGATGCATTCGGCACTTTGCCACTGTTGGCTCCCAGGCCCATTTGAGCCCCTGCCAGGCTGTGCATCATGGGCCACCTGGTCTCAGGGAGATATTTCCTTCCTCTATATACCTGTTGGGAAATGGGCTTCTTGCTGTTCCCAGGTCCATCACTGTCTCATTTCTAGTAATTATGGAGGATTTACCAGAAATTTTAAATTGAAGTTCCATAAAGCAGAGCAGGGCATAGCAAGCCTGGTTAGGACTCAGCAAAACCACAAATGATGAGCCAAGGTCACCCCAAATCAGGAGTACAGTCATGTTACTAATTGACGAATGGTGGCTACATGAGAGTAGCCATTGTGATATGAAGCCCAGGTCCAGGCCAGGAAGACAGAAAGGAACTTGTGATTATGACAAGCTGCCATTTTGGGCTCCAGGCAGTCCATTAGCAGGTGGCTTTTTGGCAGCTGTCACCTTGGTGGCTTTACTTCTGGTGGCCACGTGCAGGACAGCTTGGTAGCTGTATCTGGACTCTTCAGCTGGGACCTCCCAGAGCCTTGGCTTTTCTGTGTAAGAGCCATGGTGGTGCAGTGGTTGGAAAGCAGTATTGCAGGCTAACTCTGCCCACAGCCTGGAGTTCGATCCTGATCGGCTCAAGATTGTCTCAACCTTCCATCCTTCCGAGGACCCAAATTGTTGGAGGCAACATGCTGACACTATAAACCACTTAGAGAGGACTGTAAAGCACCGTGGGGTGGTATATAAGTCTAAGAGCTAAGAGCTAACATTCTCTGAATTGGCATCTTGGGCGAGGTGTTGCCCCTCCCTTTCCAAGCTCAGGGTTTGTAACCCCATCTGCACTGATTCTGAAATTCTGATATTCCGATGTCACCTTCAGCTCAGGATGGCTCCGACTCCTTAGCCTCCCCAGCAGGTGCTTGCTTGCCATTGTTATTCCAAACACCAAGGCACAGTAATTACCCATAATTACTGGTAGGCTTTGGTCCAGTGACTATCTATACTTAACGCCCCCAATGAAATTTCCATGAAGGAATACAAGACCTGCTTCATAAACAACCCCAGCCATTTAGCAGGGTTTGCTCATTAGAAGAGCCCCTTCTCCTCATTAAGGTCTCAGCCTTCCAAGGGACTGTTGTGGGCTCTGCCCATGAGGCTGTGCCGAAGGGGGGGGAGGGCTTTGGGCATGTGCAGACCGCCTTTCCAGGAAAGCTGTAGTGACCCCTGAAGTAGAATCAACAACCCAAAGTCCAAGGAGGGAAGGAGCAAACGGTCTAAGGAGAGAAGGGTGGCTCTAACATGAAACAGCAAGAACCATTGGTGATGCTTTGAACGCTGGCTCTCCTTTGAGCTTGTCCTGCTGTGGCCAGTAGGCCTCTTTCCATCGCATAGTTCAAGACTGGGGTTGTTTAGCAGCTAACGTGCCCAGCCTGATTCACCAGGAGAGACTCTGGGCTGAGAGTGGCCAGAGATGGTGGAGAAACCAGACCAAGTTGCATCTCCACGGCACACTCACTTTTTAATGACTGATTCGGGCTTTGCTTGTGGTTGCTCAGGATCAGGCCTCTTGTGCTGATCCTACCTGCTTATCTCAAAGATGTCATTCTGCACCAATGGGTCAGGTTTGTGCAAGGCCATTAGAAAGCACATCGTGCTTTTCCAGCTCTCTTCAATCTCTCGTGTGCATGGCAGGCTGGTGTGAAACTCTGGTGCATGCAGAGCTCCACGTTTCCTCCTCAGCCCCTCCCCTTCCGAGCCTGTAATGTTGGCTTCAGCTTGAGCTTTGCACACATGGGCAGGATGCTGCTGCCCATCTGCTGCCCTTCTCCAGGGAAAAGACTGGCAGGACACGCAAGAACGGCCTGATGTCAACACGGCACCACATTTTCTCAATTTCTGGTGGAATCACCTTCTCACATTTTGGTGGAACCCTCTGCAGAAGAGAGGGGAACTTCACAGAAAAATGACCGAATGCCCTCTAAGGGTACGGGGATCTCTCCCCCACACCACCCAAGGAGACTCCTCTATTGGTCTGTGTTTGCACGACACGGGGTCCCTGGTTCCCTCCCCTGACCAATTGTCCTGAATCCGCTGGATTGTGGCACTGTCACTGGCAACCCAGGAACAATCAGTGGCTGAAGATATTTTCTAAGGGACTTGTCCTTGGGGTGAGTTTGATCCCAGTCTGAGTCTGGGTGCCGTCTTGGCTGCTCCAACTCTTTCTTGGATCTTCCACCTGACTACAGAGGGAGCCAAACCATTAATATTGCTCCTCTTATTTCTTAAATATAAACGAGCCAGGAAGATGTTGTGTCACACATCTATAAATGCCGTTCAATGCAGGAAGTTGCATTTCTTCATGCTACACGGAGATTTCCTGGCTTCCCTTCAATTAGCAAAGGTCTGAGGAGAAGCACGAGTTCCTCTTCTTTGTCTTCCATTTGGAGCAAACATCACGGCAGGTGGGACTCTCTGCCAGTGTCCAGAGGGAGAAAACTTCCTTGGCAGCTGCTTCTCCCAAAGTCCAGGAGGACCACCGAGGAAGGTGGGCCAGGGTGTCCCCTGACTCTGGACAGGACGGGAGAAGGAGCACATCCCCAGGGGCTAAAACCAGCTGCCAGAGACATCGCAGAGGGTCAGCCTGTCAGAGGAGGAAGTAAATACTGAAAGTGTGCTCAAAAATAGGAGACAAGGAAAGCAGAAAGGGGTACTTGTAGATTTGTGGCATGTTTGTGTGTGTGTGTGTGTGTGTGTGTGGTGTGGAGAAAAGCTTAGCAACTATTGGAACCCTTCTTAAAGAATGGCACCCCGTCCTCTATTTCCCTGTGGATGCCTTTGGCAATACAGGGGGAGCCTGATGGCGATGAGAGGTAGGTAGAGACAGATACTATATACTCTGTGTGTGTGTGTGAGAGAGAGAGAGAGAGGGAGGGAGCGAGCGAGCACTGAGACATAGACATCAGAGTGATTTCTTATTTCTTGTGCTTTATCTCGGTTTTCCATTGAAAACAGGAGTGCAAAACTGGTGTTAATGTCGCTGGGTCATCACTCATCAGAGTGTTGCACTCTCCAGGCAGGGTAACTTTAATCCACTGATTTTATCAAGATTCGCCTTGTAGGTGTTGCTCAAAAAATTATATGTATTTTTGCAGTCTCCTTTCTGCCTGGATTGGAGGCTTTTAAGAAAACATTCTTTTCCCCTTGTCTGCTGCTCAGTGATTGCTACGCTGCACATGTCTGTACTTCCCATTCTCCTTTGGTGACATCTCTTTGTAAGTCAGTTTTCAAAGAGGAGAACCTCCCTCCGCCACCAGCCTCCCCTTTTGAAGGTTGGTATGAAACTTTAATTATAGTGGTACTATCTAACAAAGGGAAGAAAGGAAGAGATCATTCCACCTTGGGGAAAAACTGGAAACAAAATGTTCCTGTAAAATACCGGGTTGGTGAAATTTCTGTAAATACTGCAATACAGGCTGGTGGGCTCAAGGAGTGCCAAGGCGCCTTGGGCAAAGGGACTAACCCGGAAGGGCCATTCCCTCCCCCCCCACCTCCCATCTCCTTTCTCGCAAGAGGTAGACCAGGGGACAGGCTGGCACCCCCAGAGAGCACTTCACAGACCCCCCCTGGTCTGTCCAGGGTGAGAAGAAGGGTCAGAGAGGCCACCTTCAAGTCTGAGGTGATTACACCTCTGAACAACAACTTTTGACCTTGGTGGCAACCTGAAAGCCACTTGGTTGGACTAGAAGACCGTCAAAGTCCCTTCCAGCCCCATGACTCCATTCTGTGGTTGGGGCAGGGCTGGGCGTGGGATCCAGATGCCCACACTGTCTTGGATGGGTCATAGTTTCTCAACTTCAGCACGTATCATGAGCTGCCATAAAAATAAGTACACAAGCAAAACCATCTTGAGAAGAAAGGAGAAAACAATGGAATCTCTCTTCCCACCCCCAGCTTTGTGCCCTCCCTTCCTTTGTTGTTGGGGCTGCTGCAACCCCTGCCTTGCTGCAGAGCTGGAGAAAGAGAGTTGTAGCAATTGGATGACACGTCGGGCATCCCATGCCCCAGAGAGGAGGAAAATAATTACAGGCTGGCTGGTGGTGTGGCATTTCTCACTCAGAGAGATCCAGGGTGTTGGCTCAATGGATCCTGGAACACATAAAGAATTCCAAAAGCACCGGAAGATGAGCTGTAGCAGAGGTTTAAGCCATGAGAGCAGGAATCCCGAAAAATGGGGGTGAGGAGAAGCATGCCACTCGCAAATTTCTTCCTGAAAGATACAGTAAATTATGTTCTTAATGCTAGTTTTTTTTTAAAATCCAGAGGTTGTATCAATGAAATCTCATGTCGATGGCAAAAATATGTACAATAAACCAAAAGTATGACTTAGAAACGGGGGTCAAAGTCAACCCAGAAGGACCATGGGAAGCAGCCTCTGGGCTATTTCAATTGAGGAGGTGGGCTTTGATAATTCTGAATGGGCTCTAAGGAACCAAGAGAGCAGTTGGGAGTTGATCAAGGCAGGATTCACTCTTGGCAGCTTAAGATCCCCATGACAAGACAAGAGCAACTTGACCGGACATTTTTAGGAAGGATGAGGCAGCCAAGCCAGCAGTCAAGAATGGATTGGGAACGGCTTCATTTTAGGAGATAATGTGATCCAGGTTAGTGTGGATCTCCGGCTGCTTTCTGAGACGATGCGTCTGCTGGTGGCCTCAGAGAGAAGCCCCCCGACTTAGATTCTCCCATGCAGATGCATTTCTCCAAGCTGTGAAGCTGCTCAGGAACCTCTTCCGGCTCCTCTAGTGTCTTCTCTCTTGGGATGAGTGGTCTGCAGGCACATGGCTGTCACGATTTTTTCCTTGAATATCCACTTGAAGAACATCCGCTGGCTGAAGCCATCTCGTCCTGGCACTCCTCACCCCTGTAGGGAGCTTAGCCCAGCAAGGCCTGTGCAGCCGATGAGGGATGGGGAGTGGGTAGAAGAGGGACGATCCCCTTTTGATGCGGGCATTCAGTTGGGCTTCCATGATCAGCTTGAACTCTTCCTCAGAGCCGTGGGTCTATCGTGGTGGTTGCAAGAGGGAGACCCCTGAAAGACCCAAACTCAGACCTCCCTCTCACCCCCTGGGAGGGGGGCTGCTGTGCTCCATGGACCCTTCAGCCGTCTCTTTCCCTACCCTCTCTTCATACAACACACACACACACACACAGAGAATTGTGTAAGGGGAGCTGAAACTAGGAGCAGGTGAGTTTCTACCATGAATGTATACCTGAAAAGAAAAGTAATAATTCAACTGCAATATGGAAGACTTGGCTTGGGGTGAGAGAGCAAAAAGGAATGAATCAGGCAAGGTTTTGATGCCTGCCCTTCTTCCGAGACGGGGAAGAATATTTATTCAGAATGGACTTCCTTTGCGGCAGAGGCAGGCCTGAACTTCAAAGGGCAGAGACCGGACTCTGTGCTCTCCCAGCACTGTTTAGTGCAGCAGGAAGAATAAACCTACATTCTCTTTGTCTTCCCTGCCCAAATTTTCACGGAGGTGCAAAAGAATGCACATCCTCGCTAACCTTGGGCTGCCTCTACTTTCATGGCATGCACTGCAGCTGGTCCAAATAGTCAACAACAGAAAAATTCCAACCAACGTACCATATGGACCCAATGAAATGTTAGTTAAAAGAACAGCAGAAACTTCACCATTAGTATCACAAGAATGAAACCATTGGTACTTGCAAAGAACTTAAAGTGCCTGGAAGAGCAGAAAAGACTTGGGGGTTCTTTCCACGCTGCTTGGGGGAGGGGAGCCAATCCCTTGAACTGCCCTTCAGTGATTGTCTCTGGAATTTCCTGTTGAGGGGCTGGCCTGTGGAAAGGCCTAATCCTCCCTCAGACGAAGCCATGAAGTCTGGAAAGGGCCTCTCCAGTGCTCCCCTTCTTTGGAAGAAGGCCTTTGGGCCTGGAATGGTTGGAATGACACAGACCTTCTGCCCCCCAGCCTGGAGATTGGTGGCCAGAAAAGATGAGGCGAAAATGAAAACCTTCCTGGTTTTGGAATTTGGAATGAGGATTTATCAACTCTTTGAGCTCATAGCCACGCCTGTATTGTGCCCCTTCCTGAACCGGAGGGCCTAAATCAAAGACGACATAGGAAGCCCCTGTGCAGAAACTCAGATGCAGAGCAGTTCTGACCAAGCCATCTTCAATCTCCTCCTGATGCTCAGGGCGACACTCAGCCAGAATTGTGACTTGGTAATCACCATAGAAACATCACTTTGTTTCCAAGAATGGGGATTAAAAAAAGGGAACAAAAGCAAAAGATAAAGTCTTCCTTGTGCTGCCAATGAATGGGGAGGCCAGGCGATCCGTTTCCTTGGCCACCACTCCTTTCTCGGTTGCTCCACCTGTTCCTGTTTCTGAGCTGATTTGCCTGCCTGACCCACAGCAGAGAAACAAAGCAGCTCGCTCAGATTCCAGGCTTGCCTAGAGCAGCTTGGGGCCACCAACAACCCACAGCAGCAACGCTGAGGGCAAGAAAGGCTCCAGCTCTGTGATTTGCCGCGTCCCTTGAAGGCCTACCCAGAAGTCCTCCTGTGTTCATTTGGCTTTGTATTTCAGCCAGTTCAAGGGGGCAGCTGATGAATGGGAAGGGCTTCTGAGGAGAGCGAAGAGGCTTAGGGAGTGGGCAGGAATGTTCAGCCTGGAGGCAAGAAGACAAGGAACCAGCCCACCAAGCCACCTCGGCTCAGAAGTCCCAACGTCATCGTTTCAAACTGGGCCTCTTTCCAAGAGAGCCTGCTTAGGATTTCAGCCTGTAGGAGATACGCTGGCAGGTTTCTGTACATATTATCTTTTTTCAAAGGTGTTACAAAAAAGGAGAAGAAAAGCTATTTGCAATGGCGAGTGTTTTGAACAGCAGAGAAAATGCATATGAATGGGTACCTGCTGAACATCTCGCGTAAGGCCAGCTGCAAAATATTATGTCTCTGCGTGTCTGGGGTAGAATATTGTACCTGTCCTTCTTTTGAAGCTGGCGTTCCTTTATCTTAGCAAATGCCCTGGGAAGAACAGATAATACAGCTCCAGTGATAATGATGAAAAGAGATGGAGAATAAGGCTATCAATAATCAGTAGTCACAGTGGTTGTATTTTATCTTCCGGTAATAGAGTCAATAGACCTCTCAAAGCAAACTGATGGGAATGTGTGTGCGTGAGGATGTTGCTACTGCACACTCACTTCCTGCCGGTGGGTTTTTCAAAGCCTCCGATTCCATCAGATCCTCTCGTGTATCTTCTTGGCGTCTTCTGAATGTGGACTTGATGGTCCTGCCCCTCCGAGCAGAGAAGCACCAGGTTCAAAGCTGCTTCTTCCAGAGGCATTTTGTGGTGCAGGACATCTTCTGTTTGGGAAACGGAGCTGGGCAAGAGATGGTCCCAAGTTGACCAGTTCAGACTCTAGATTTACCATCTTGAAGGGGCAGCATGGAGACCTGGAGCCAAGGCCGGGGTGGGAGCTTGGGGCTCACACTGCCATCCTCTGCTGGTTTCTAATTAGCAGAAGCTCCTTGTGCCATTGGCTTCATTGGCCGGCTTGGTCCTTCCATGTGTTTCAAGCCTTCGTCCTTCTGCCATATGGGGCCATGATGATGAGTGGGTTCAAGGCGCCGTGTCTATGCTGTCCTCCTGCTGCTGCTCTGCTTCTTTTGCTCCAAAGCATGATATTGGATTACTGCTTCCGCAGATCCACCAGCATCTGTTAGGTTGTGGCAGAGAAGGCAATGGATTTAGGGCTGGTAGAGACAAACAGAAGCCTGTTCCTCTTGTGCCAGGTGCTTGGGAAGAGGTCCAGGGTCCAGAAGGGTTCCTTTTGATCAGAGGAAATGCACTTCTTTGGAAATCTGGGCCTCATCCTTCAGCGGGCATTGGAGAAAGCATCTTTCCATTTGATGCAGTCATGCTTATGACCTTCACTTTGACCTTGGACTTCCACATGGCTGTTATTTACAAACAGGCAGCTGATGGGTTACACTTCCCACATGGGCAGGGATGGTAGCTGGAGGGAAAAATGCAGGAACTCCTGTTCTATTGGTTTCCCTCCCAATCCGTGAAGCAACATTTCCAATACCCTTTTGGCACCTCCAATGGTGCCTCCAACAATTAAAGAGCTGTGAACGAGGAACAACGGGCCATGCCTGGTTGTGTCCTGTAGGATTGGCAATTGTGTCTTGTTCTTAGGGGTTTATGAGCCAAGTCCCCCTGGGTCAAGCATTGGCTGCATTGCTAACTGGCTTATAGAGTTAGTCATTAATGTGGGTGGGGTGGGGTGGGGTGGAAGGAGTGATGAGTCTTTGACCATAGGTGGATTCTGGCATTGAAGACCGCCTGGACCAGTCTGGGTCCAGCCTGGCTGCCTGTCTTGGCTGCCTCTCTGCCCGGCTGTCGCTCTGTCCCTCGAGATCAAAGGCAATTGGCCACAGCAGGCTGGTGGGTGGTGAGCAGCAGGTGGTCATGAAGCCCCTCCTGTCACTCTGGACTGTGGCTGTTCTTTGACGGATGGATTGAGCTCCTCTTGTGTCTTTCGCCAGCCTGAGCCCCGGCTGGGAGAGTGTTTTTTCAAGGACTTGTTTATCTTGCTCCGTTCAGGGGTTTATGGAAAGATGGCAATCAGGAGGGGGGCTTTTAACAGGGCTTTAAAAGCTTCCTCTGCCTTTGAAGGGGCAGCTGAAGGCTTATCTTTCCAGGAGATGCAGAAGAAAGCAAGGGTGGGCAGGGAGGACTGACGGGATGCCAGGCCTGTTTGGCTTCGGAGATGATGGGCAACGGGAGAAGCAGCACCATTGGCCAGCGGGCTTCGGGTGGCTCTGACGCTACACCCGCTCCCTCTGGACTCCTTGTGCTGCTGAGGGGCTTGTTGCCATGCGATTAGCTGCCCCTTTTATCCGTGCAGACTTTCCCTCATCAAACCCAATTGCTGCTTCCAAAGTACATTGTACAGTTGCAACCTGACCTTACAGGCAGAGGGATGTGAAGGCAGAGCTGGGAGTTATAATGCGAGTTGGGGGGAAATGGAGAGCGTCCTTCTCTGATTGCCCTCCTGCCTCCCCAGCTCAGCCCCTGCCTCCCTCCAAGTCTCTCTGCATTATCTCCCCATAAATTGTTTATGAAAGCCAGCACTGGCTTCTCAAGGTGAGGCGGACGATCCGGAAGGCAAATATATAAATCTAAGCAGCTCTCGGAGCCAAGAGAAACGGGGTGGGGAGAGTCTTTCTCTGCCCCCCACCCCACAGATCAGCCTGGCAATCTCCTCTTGGTGTCTCTCTCCTGCCTGATGTACTTTGATGGGAGCTTACATTAACTGGGGTGGCCGGTAAGTCTATTTACAGCAGACGACGCCTTCGGTGTGTTTGTGTGAGATGCTGCAGCCCGAGATTAGTTAAATTGGAAATAAATTGGTTGTTAAATAAAAAACCTCTCCAGATGGGACAGTGATGAATGAGGGAGGCAAAGGGGAGGGAGGGGGAGGGAGGGGGGGTTGATCCTTCTGCTACTGCAAAAACCTGGCTCCGCTCACAGGAGAGCCAGCAAAATGTCCTCTGTCCCCACTGGAGGTGGAGAGAAGGGGCTAGGAATTGGGAGCCCTGGTGGTCTGAGGTCTCCAGGGACTGAGAGTTGCCTCTGCCCTGTGGCCCAGACCCAACACATCACCCAGCATCCTGGCCCCGTCTCGACCAATGTGGGGCAGCACCTGCCTTTTGCTGCTCTCCCCTCTGGACGACCAAAGGAACAGAGCAAAGTTCTTCCCCGCTCCACCCAAACCTGTTCCTGAAGATCTTCCTGGCTGGATGTTGATTCCTGGATGGTTCACGCTGGTTCTCTCCATGAGAAGAAGCTTCCCCCAGGCAGAGGCTGGGTCAGGAGGGGCTCTTCGTCCTGCCCTTCAGCAACTCCAAGCCCCTCAGCAGCCCGTCTCCAAGCAGGCTTCTCCATTCCCACCCAGCCTCCCAGTTGAACTACGTGGACTGTTGAGGGTTAGGTCTTGTTGCTGGGAGTCCTGAGGCCAAAGAATGGGCTGGGGGCTCTGGACTCCCTGCATCCAGAATCCCAGCAGGGCTCAGGAAACCCTGGGAAGACGGAGGTTCAGATCTCTCCAGGTGGCCATTCTACTTTCTTGTGCAGTGAAGCTCCCTGAAGCCTTCTGGAAGGGAGGATGTGGGGCAGGACCTCCAGATTCTTCTTCCTGTTTCCTTATCACCATCAATGGTGTAGAATCCCTTCTCCTGCTGAAATCTTCTCTGGATGGGCTCTAGGTTTGCTTTTATTTTTAGAGAGGCAGACAGAGATTTAATCATTTCCTTCTAAATCATTTTCTCCATCTTACTTTTCCTGCCCCTCACAAAGTGCTGGAAACCACAGAGGAAGCAAAGGAAGTTTCCTTCTAGAAAAGCAAGAGATGATAGAAGTCCCAATCCTGGGTCTTCTGTGCCACCACCATAAGACTTTGAACCCCACGCCAGGGAGCCAGAGGTGGTCAGGCTCCCAAAGTCATCCAAGGCCCTGCTGGTGCCTTCTCTGGTGCCCAGAGTCCCAGTTGGAGACCCTCTCCCTCCCCCTCTCTGTCAGGGCTGCTCTTCCCTCCCTGGGCTTATTTATATAATATCCTGTAATTATATCAGAATAACTGGCTCCCACTAATTAGAGGGTGATTATGTTTCATAGCAACAAAATGAATACTTCCCAATTAACTCTTTGAGTTTATAATATGGAAGGCAAAAACCTTGTTTTCCCTCTTGTATTTTTTAAAGAGAATTAAATCACTCTAACGAAGCCCTCATTGTCTTGCATGTAAACAAAATCATTAATTGGTTAATGCTTACTATGCAAGTTAAAAAGCTTTCCCCAGAATGGGGTGATGGGGCTGTCCTGTCAGCTGAACTACTAGAGAATATGCTCCTGTTTTGTTTCGGAGCACTCAGAATAAATACAAGGCAGCCCTATAACTCTTTATGCCTGACCTGCTGCCCCAACTTAAAACTGCTCTAAAAATGTGCTGGGGGGCCTGATGGACGCCATCTTGTCAGGACCAGCACAGCCATTAATCCCAGTTCCATTTGTTGTGTTGGGGCAATTTTCTGAAACGTTGCCGTGTCTCCCTGCTGACCATGTTCAGGTCACTTTTCCAGAGTCTTGTGGTTCAAATGGCTGGGCTGGAAGAAGCTGCCAGCCAGAGTGGGCAACGACCAGCTGGCCAAGGGCTGGACCAGGGACTGGCAGCTTCGTCTCCTGGACAGCAGACATTAGCAGATGCCCTCAGTCGTCCTTAAAGCTTAAAGCCTTTTTCTTTTTCTTGATATTTATATTCAGCCCAACAGCAAAGACTCTCTTAGTAGTTTATAGGAGCACAGAAAGAAAACAAGAAAGAAGGATATTCGAAGACTAATTGTTGATATTAGAGGTTTGTGTGAATTCAGATATTTGTAGATATCCATTCCATTTCTGGTCCAGAGTCATGATGAAATTGTCCTCAGTGATTTCACCGAGTGGGAGGAGCACTGGGCACCTCCGAGAAAAAGAGGTTGAGAGACTGGTGCTCTTTGGGGTTCCTCATGAAAAGCCACTTGACCCATGGCGAATACAACCAGCCCTCCAGCACAGGTGTGTATCACTATCTAATAATCTATAACTATCTATAACCATTACTATACCTGCCCAAGGAATATCTGTCATGATCCAGGGTAGGGGGTCAGTTATAAACCAGCTTCCTGGAATTGGATGTCAGATGCAGTGATGAGTGAAAGCGATCCTTTCATGCTCACCTTGCCTGGAAAGGGGCCTAATGATGATCAGCCTGGAGCCCGGAGGGAGTCCAACCATGGCCAGGGGGTCTGAGCGCTGGAGAAGGCTCTGAGCCTCATTTGCACATGAATTGGCCTTCATTTTGGAGAGGAGAACGATGGAACAAAACCTCTTTGGTCCCTTATAGGGATGGAGTGAACAATGAACCCACCAACCTTTGCTTGGCAAGCTTTAGATTTGGAGTCCGTCTGGGTTGGGGAGCAAGTTTTATCCCTCAAAGTAATCTTTTCTTCTCCTTCTTTTTATAACTTGCTTAAAGGAAAAGACTCCAGCAGTTCTTGGTGTCTGCAAGCTTTTCAGCAGCTCTTATTAAATGCCTCGTCCCCTTCTGACAAGAACTTCAGGGCTCGCTTAGAATTGGGAAGGTTAAACACCGATTGAAAAGCAGAACTTGGCTCATTAGATTAGAACAGGTGGTGTGGATGGGGCACTTTGTCTTCAGCCGGTCTTCCGTCTCATTAAATGGTGCTTGTGAAAGGGTCACTACACATGTGGGAGGGGCTTCTTGTAGCTTCTGTCCAGGGGAAGGCAGGAATAGGATGCTTGGGTAGAGCAGGCCTAGGCTGAACTTCTCTCTCTGTCTCTCTCTCTCTCAAAACAACAACAGTCATTTAAAAATCTCTCTCTCTCTCCCTCCCTCCCTCTCTTTCTCTCTCTGGCAAACATAACTAATACTCCTTCCTCTTCTTTTCCTCACAACAACAACTGTGAGGTGGGTTGGGTTGAGAGAGGGGGACTGGCTCAAAGTCACCCAACATGTCAATCAAGGCATGCTTCCAGAGCCTGGGGCATCTGCAGGGAGTCGGTTGAAAAACCAAGATGATGGCCACATTATGTGACTGAGCCCTTTTATTGCTCCTGATTCAGGCACATAAAGTCTAAACAAAACAAAAGATAAACTGGTCACAGTCCATGAAATTATGGACTGTCCTCAGTGTCACAGCTTTCTGGAGCAACCTCCCCCAGAAGGCCTTTTTTAGTACCACTAAACAGCGTTTTGAAAAACACTCTTTTAATCTCATCCCCTGAGTGGGGTTTCTCACATGTAGGTGGTGACGGTAGAGTTAAATTGATACAGAAACCCAGCCAGAATTGATGAACAACAATAATTTCTTCTCATTCTCCCTTGCTCAGAATTTTAGACAACTCTTACTTGAACGGATTTCTCTTTTTGTCCTTTTGAAGCTCCCTTTGTTTCAGCTACTTTAATAGTGTACAGTAGATTTTATGTCGTTTCTTCCGTCACTCAGAATTGATGGAGAAGCAGCAATTTCTCCAATTAAATACTGAAATGAAAAGCTGTAGATCTCCTTTATTGTTACACTAAGCAATACATTTCTTTTTCCTGGCCATTAAGGGGATGGGGGTGGGGGATGGGGAGGGAAACCAGGAAGGGGCTTTGGGGTCACCAGGAGAGGCAAGATCTGGGCTCAGCTGCAGTCCAGTTCCTTGGGACTGAAGATCCCAATTCCTGCTTACCAAGATCAGACCTTGGACAGCTCATTTTGCTGTCCTTAGTCCTGATCTAAAAGACTCCCTGAGAACAATCCGTCTCCAGACATAACAGAAGGTAATCGCTGCTTCAGACACCTATTGAGGCCGTATATATTTTGAGAAATCTGCAAAGTCATTGATGCTGAAACGGTGCCACTGGTTTCTCTTTCTAGAGCTGTTGGGAAGATTTGCAGGAGAGGCTTCCTGTCTCTTGGCCTCCCTCCAGAGGCCCAACTTTCATTAAAGCATTGGCCACCAACCATTCTTTTTATTTTGGGCCCCAGGACCACAGGATGAGGTTGATCCACAGGCTCATTAAAGAGAAACATGGCACAATCCTGCAGTTCCCTAAACGCTTATGGAGTGAATCATTTCCCCGGCATCATCGATGTGGGCCTTTGAGCCTGATAGTCCTCCTTAGAGGAGCAGGCAGGAGAAGGGAGGAGGCTTTGTTGGAATGGCTTTCGAGAGGCGAGGGGAGGAGGAGGCCCTTGGCTCTGGGATGCAGGGATAAGAGGCTGCTATTCCGCACCCAGAAGGATTGCAAGTGCAAGGTAGGGCATCGGCCAGCAATATGGCCTGCTCTGCCTGGCATCGCCAGCTTTCCCTCAACTAAGGGGAAGCCCCAGAAGAAGATGAGAGAGAGAGAGGGGTGGGGGGAGAGAGAGAGAAATCTTAGATGGTGACAGTCACAGTTTGCAGCCCCTAGATAGAGGTTCAAGCCCCAAACATCTAAAAGGAAGGGACTGCCTCTCCTCTTTGCTGGGCACAAAGGGCAATCTTCTGCCGTCTGCAAAAAAGATTTGAGATGAAGACATGCCTTCTTACCTTTGACCCTGCATTCATCAAAGGCCCATTTTGCTTCCTGAAAGGAAAGATGAACCTCCCCCTCCACCACAAGCCAAGTTCGGTGTTCAGGAGCACTGGAGGGGCAAACCCCAGGTGGGCATGCATCTCCTCCAGGCATCACCCCAAAAGGAAGGGATGACAGGCAGGCAGGGCATATGGGAGGAGGGTAGGAATGCCAAGGATTTGGTGGGTAATGGCCCTGAATGATCGCCCTGGGATACTGTGAGAGGCTGAGCTGGGGAAATGCTCGGCTCCAGTATGGGAAATATTTTTGGCCAGGGAAGGGATCAGATCTCGGGGAGCCCCAGAAGGGCGGTGATGGGCCCCACCGGGTCTGTCTGCGTCTCAGTGCAGAGGGACAACTGTCATAAGCCCTCGACTGGGCTGTGTGTTCAGCAGCCACACTGCAGGCATCAATCCTTTTCATGTGGAAAGGACAGGGGCTGCTCCTCATTGATAACACAGCTGCTATTATTGTACAACACAACAAAACTGACAATAGGCACAACAAACATTCTTCAAATACATGAGGTGTTTGCTTTATTTTTGCAGTTTACCCTGAAATGCAGCCAAGAGATGGTGCTTGCTGGCTCTCATTTTTCAGGCTCTTCTCTCCCTGCTTGACTTTGCCCACAAAAGCACACGGCACTTCTTACAACCTCCCAGTTTTGCCAGGGGATGATTGCAAAATGTCTGTGGATTGTTGCAAGAGGTGGTCCTCCCTCTTAAGTCATTGTGCTCCTGTTGTCCAGGTGGCCTCTTGCCATCCAGAGCCTTTGGAGGCTGCCTCCCTCCTCCCCCGGGGGACAGCCTGCCCGTCTCCATCCGTCGGAAGCTTTGCTCCAACATGGCAGGCACGCTGCTAGGGCTGAGTGATGGAAGGGCCTGACCTCTGCCGGACCCCGAGGGAGTCTCACAAGTGCTGCCCTTGGGGCCCCCGTTGCCCAGGCTGAAGAGCAAGGGGGCGCACAGGCAGGCATGTTTCCACTTAGCTGGAGGTGCACTAGTAAAATGATGGCGAGAGAAATTGGTGTGTGGATGAATAAGATATAGAAAGCAATTCTGCTGGTCAGTTGGTTGCACAAAAAGCACTGGGGTGGAATGGCAAGGAGCGGGAGCTTCCTGATCTCACTTCCATGAGCAAAAGCTGCAAGTTCTCTCCAGCAAGAGGGAGACACTTGAACATTGCCTAAAGATGGACATTGCAAAAGGTTCAGGACTTTGAGTAAATTTAACAGGAGTAAATTTAACCTTGGTTCCTGTCTGTCAGAGAAATGGAGCAACTGCCTCTTGGGCCAGAAGGAGGAAGGGAATGGTGGTGACCGCTTGCTAAGAATGGGACTTCTGGCAGCCAGGGTGGGGGTGCTCCTACCCAGCCCGAGCTTTACTCTTGTCTTTCTCCACCATCAATGCCCCAGAAAGACTGGGTGTGTGTGTGTCCTTGGCTTGGTGGCAGGCCATCCATCCAATGAGGAGGTTAGGAGCAGAACTTCCCTCCCCCAATAGTTCCAGGTGGGCATTGGCTGACCAGCTCCCTTGCGGGCCCCAGAGTCACCCTCTCCTCGCCTGGTTTGCAGATGACAAATGGGAATCCTGACGGAGTCAGGCCTGATTGCATATCTCTGGTTCCCGGGGCTCTCCAGATTCGCAGCCTGGCCACGTTGCCACAGAGCTCTCATCGATCATGCTTAAGCAGGCTCCAGTTATTGGCTGTGGCCCCCTCTGGCAATCGAGCATTTAGTGGGATAAATAGATATACTCCCAGTGACATGCACACTAAGGGAAAAGACAAAGAAGGCAGCTGGGAGGGAGCAGGCGGGGGGGGGGCACCAGAAACACTGCCCAAAAGTTGCCTGGGCAGCAGGGCTGTTTCTCCTTCAGCAAGGCCTGGGGGCTGAGACGGCTGCCAATGGGGGTTGTTGTCTTTCCCCGGCATGCCTCATCCCCAGCTCAGCACCCTCTGGGGTTTCCCCAGCACTAGACCAAAGAGCAAACTGGGGAAGCCTCTTGAACTCCAAAAGGCTGGAGTGTCCACAACCAGCAGCTTCAGCAGCCTTCCGGCCTTGCCACGTGGGGAAGTCAGAGCAGGGCCTATTCCAGGCAGCCACCAAGGCAGGTTTTTCACATAGTGATGTCAGGGAGTAGCGCAATTTGAGTGCTGTGATTCTCGAAAGTGTCCATGTTTTGCTTCAGCTTAGCATTTATGCTGCTCCACTGGTTGTTTGATCTGATAGGAGCTTCTGGTGGGCAGCAGGCCTTCATCTTGAGTCACAGCTGGTCAAGGAAGATCTTTGGGATGGGCAAGGAATGAGTCAGAGCCCCTCTGTGCCAAGGGAGAAGGCCACAGGGTCTTCATGGCTCCGGCAGCCCCACCCTGAGAGATCTTCACTACTGAGCCCTGCCTTGGAGTTGGGTGTGTGTGTGTCTGGATTCCAAGGGGAGGCTGAGGATCAGTCCTCAATGGCCCTTGTGTAGTCCTGTGGAGGGGGCAAGTGCCTCGTCCATAACAGGTGGGCTTCCCCCAATTTACTCCTGCATGTCTGAGAAGCCTTTGGAGATGGGGATGGGAACAGGTGGGTTATAGCTGGCAGAACTATTTTTTGGGGGAAGGGTCCTCCCAAAACCTCACTTGGAGGCCCCAAATGCTTCCAGCGTCTGTCCCGGAAACTCCAGTGCCTGAGTGGTCAATTGAAAAAGGCGCCTGCCACAGCTAACATGACAGGCGATGTGCATAACTGTCTGTAATCTTCCTCAGACGTTCAATTGCTCCAATCCGACTCCATTGAGTACAAAGAGGCTGCGATTATCCAGAGATCCGTCTGTCACCAACATTACAAATGGAGGCTGACACACCGCTCAGGCATGGAGCATCTTGCTTATTAAAGCACATCTTTTGTTGTCTTCGGCAAAGGCTTGGGAAGGTGTGCGGGAAATGATTATGGATGTTTGGGGAAAAGTGGGGGGCCTGGAGAGCCTCCCCAAACCATCCTTGACAGAGCTCAGATCTCCTTGGACTTGATTGGGATAAAAAGAGGGCTGGTCCCATCAGGGTACTAGGAGCAGAAAAGGTGGGGCGTGAGGGAGGGGGGCTGGCAGACCCCTTCAGAGTCCGTCTGCTGACCCTTCAAGATTGGTACCACAAGCAACCCCAGGATTCTACTTTATTGCTTTGACTCCAACAGCAAATCTTGAAGGCGTCTCTTTCCCTCCCACTTATGCCCAAGAGAGTCAAGGTGGGGCAATCTTGAGTTTCTTTCTCATGCGTTCTCATATTCCCTGGCTCAACTGTAGCAGTTGCTGCATATTTTTTTCAAGATTGACTTACACTCTTCTACCTCCCCCCAACTCAAAAAAAAAAAAAAGCCAGTAGAAGGGAAGCCAGACAATAGAAGTGAAGGAGAGGGGAGGGGAGAGGAGGGGAGGGGAAAGGCTGCCTAGGACCCTACGAGGATCAAGGCATCCCAGGTTCCACAGCAGAGACAGCCATATCTGGTTTCTTTCTGAAGTTGCATCTTTCCGTGGAGGCACCTGCTGCCAATTTGCCACTGGCTATAAGAAGAACTGGAAGCTGGAATAATTTATCCACGGGGAACCGCAGAAGCACACTTGGGTCTAGCAGTAGGTAGGATTTTTAAAAAAGAACTCTCTGATGTATCCTCTTTCTCTGTTACTTAAAATGATTCTGTCTTTCTATGTCCCTTAGATATAATTCTGAAATAACTGATTCAAAGTTACATCAAAAGGATTTAACTTCTCTCTCCTCACCCCTGCCTGCCTCCACCCCAGATCTTTTGCAAATCTAAATACCCATGGTTTATCCTTCCAGTATATTCCTAGGTAATCCTTTTTTTTTAGAGGGACCAAAGGGAAAAAAGAAAGAAAATGAATAAATGCCACATGCTTTTCTCTGCTCTTTCATCTCAGGGAAACTGCTGGGGGCCGGGAGTCCTGAAGATGATACTCTTGCCTTTTTGCAAAGCAGGGTTGGTGGCTACTGCCCTGTCCTGCAAAGAAGAGAAGCCACTTCAATTGGCTGAGCAGCATGCCCTGGTGTCTCACCCAGGGCATGGACAGGTGAGCAAGAAGTTCTCCAGCACACTTCCAGACCAGGCTGCTCCACTGAGCGAGGTTTGATGGCTCCATCCTTGCGTCAAAGGGTCTTGCTATTACACTGGTGGGCCCCTGTCCCTGCTTGCCCCTCCAGACTCCAGAGCGGATGGACTCAAGTCTTGGTCATTCAACTAGTGAGAAGTGAGGCCTCAGCATGTACACCTCCTTATCCTTGGGAATCATCTGAATGTCTGGCCAGCATCCTGTTCTCAAGATCATCCTATGCATGAAGAGAGTACCCAAGAAGGTGATCCAGTTGGGTTCTATATTCCAAAGTGCCACCATCTTCTGGCACAGACTGGACTTGGGAAGGATGCCAAGTTCTACCCATGGAAGATGCTGCTGTGCTGGTGATGGTTGATGACCAGTGATGTAGAAAGCCAGTTGATTCATCCTGGCACCCACTGTGCACTAACAGACTGCTGGGAAAGAGATTTCCAGGAACATATGTGGGACTTTCCATTTAATTAGGGTCAAGTGAATTAGGCCACCCCAGAAGTCAGTGTGGAATTTATTAAGTGACCTCTGAGCAAGCGTGAAAGAGCAATTGCCTGTGATTAAGTTTACCTCACAATTTATTAAATGGCGTGTACCACCTAGCTTGCAAGAGAAGTTTTTAATCTGTTTATTCACCCACAAGGGATGTGTTTAAGGAATGTTTTCAAGACCAAAGGTTGAAAGCATATTTTGATGTGCCATGTTCAACAATAAAAATTCAAAAATTGACATGTAAGACACCATCATTTTCTTGCAAAGAATGGAGATGTTATTAGCATTGCAAAAGCAAGCTGGGATCTAAAATTATTCCAAAATCCCAAATTAAGACCACCCCCAGATATTCTGGAAAAAAGCCCCATCCCACATGTTGACAGAATTTGAGCCTAACTTTGGATGAATGAAGTTGAAATGGCCCCAAAATCACATCTGGATGGGAGCTGTAACTGCAGAAGAAGCCAAAGACTTTTCTTCCAGAAGAATTCTCAGACAGCCCCCCCCAGTGACTTCTCCTGTTAGCTCTAAGAGAGGGAGGGAAGAGCCCCCATCTTGGATTGAAGTTCTGCTTTGCTTCTCATCCAAGGATGCTGCCCCTTTCAACAAGCACTGGTAACTTCTTGTTTGATCACCAACATGGTTTGAATTCAAGCTAGTTTCCCTGACTAACTTCCTTTGAGGTTTATTTGTTGTATGACTTTAATTCGTTTGCATTCCTTGTCACATCCCATCAACCAGGGCCTGTGGCCCAAGACCCACAACCCACAGTGGCCCTTATACGTCTGTTACTGCAGTACTAATGCAGGAGGAGCCTTGGTTCCTCAGAAGGTCCAGAGTCTCCCCCTAGAACAGGGGTCTGCAAACTTAAACACTCAGAGCCATTTGGACCTGTTTCCCACAGAAAAGAAAACACCAGGAGCCACAAAACATGGGTGGGCATGGCCAACTCGACATCACTCACTTCCACCAGTCACATGACCACCACCCCCAGCCACGCCTACCCAGCTGGTCATTAGGGCAGAGAATCAGTTGTTCAAAAACACCAGGAACCACAAAACCCTTTTGACATCTCTCACTCCCACCCTCCCCCCACTCTCCGTCTCTCCCCACCTCTCTCTCCCTGTATCTCTCTCTGTCTCTCTCCCCCCACCTCTCTCTGTATCTCTCTGTCTCTGTCCTGGCCACTTCTCCATCACCTGCCATCGCCCTTCTCAGGCCAGGCGAGGAGTGACTGGGAGGGGAGGGCGAGGGGCAGGGCCAGCCAGTGGTGGGATCACTCAACAGGGAGCCACAGCAGAGGGCCCAAAGAGCCGCATGTGGCTCCAGAGCCGCAGGTTGCTGACACCTGCCCTAAACCTAACCAGAGGAAATGGCAGGGACCAGCTGCGCATGTGGTTAAATATTTTGGGGGGACGTCTTATTTTTGGGGGAGGGTTTATTATCTGGGGAAGTCTTATTTAGGGGGAAACACGGTATAATAAAGTCACAGAGTGATTGTCCGGAAATGAGAGAAAATATAATATTTATAACACTGTTAAGGTCAATTGTATACAGTATATGAGCATTATAGGTCTTTTTATTGAAGTGATGCGATTTTATTTTATTTTATTTTAATAGCCACCCATCTCAGCAAGTACCCTATTTCCACTTGCTTAGTCTAAAATGGAGTCAGCCCTTTCTGAGCTGGTGGGCACATTTGGATTTGAGTACATGTTGTGGATAACCCTTAGCAAGCAGTTTGTTTTATTTATTCCTCACATTTATATAGTCACCCATCTCACAAACGTTTCTCTGGGAAGCATGTCATAGAACCAAAAAATAAAGAGTAAACATTTTTTAAAAAATCCATGATAATAGAATCAACATTATTAAAAAAAGAGTCTATAAAATAACATCTTGGATATTTCAACGAGGTAGCTGTCTCAACAGATTTCCTTTGTGGGAAATGATTCTCTTACGTTATGAAAGAGGGTTTTCCTGCTCACAGAATGCTGCCATGATGAGTTGCACCTATTTCCCAGAAAGCAAATTGCTGAAAATGGTCCTCCTTCCCCCATATAACTTCCTAGCATGCTTTTGTCTGCCTTCTCCTAATGAGGTTGGTGGTATCTTGAGGTAGAAACCAAGACCATGTTTAGAAGCCATTGTTTTATTTTTGAACATGGCAGCCTCCCACTTACCGTATTTTTTGGAGTATAAGACGCACTCCCCCCCCCCCCAAAAAAGTGTGTCTGTGTGTCTTATACAGCAAATGTTGCCGAAGCCCCGTCCACCCGCTGGCTGTTTTTGGCCTTCGTATGTCACGTTTTCGGCCTCCTCACACCCCATTTTAGACCCCATTCCAGGCTGCAGGGATCTCCACAGCACATTGCTGCCAATCACTACCTCTGTGCATTGCGTTCTCTGCCTCCACATGCCTCGATTTTGGCCTCCTTGCATCATGTTTTCAGCCGGTTTCAGGCGGCAGGGATCCCCGCAGCCTGGAACGGGTCTAAAACGGAGCATGCAGTGGCCAAAAACATGATGCACGGAGGCCAAAAACATGACACACAGAGGCAGTGATGGGCTGGGGCGATTCCTGCAGCTGGAACAGCTGATTGGCGGTATTCTGTGAGGCCGATCCAACCACGAATCAGCTGCTCATGCTGAATCAGGCTGTGATAATGTGCTGAAACTGACCAAGCTGTTTGCTGTGAGGATGCTAGCCAGATTAATACCGATGGATGATGGTAGGTAGAGGCAGAATTATTTTTTTTTTCATTTTCCTCCCCAAAAACTAATGTGTGTCTTAATATTCCGGAGCGTCTTACATTCCAAAAAATACAGTAACTTTTTTTTTAATTCAAGACAGGCAAGGTAAAGAGTTTGTCAGGGAGCAAGGGGAGGGGGTGTCTGCTCACCCATTGGTGCCTACAGGCATCATGTATGGAGATGCCGGCAATGAGCATGAGCTCCAAAATGCTTTGCAGAAAGTCATTTCCTTTCAAC
>JANHZT010003220.1:167380-182140 GCA_032468215.1 Stegonotus admiraltiensis | reverse complement strand
CCCCTCCTCCTCCCAGAATTAAACTCCTTTCTCATGTGCACAGATTACCTGAAGATAATTTCTTGCTTTTTACAGGCAGGCAAAGTGCAATTGTGGCTATGATTACCGCAACGGTAAATAAACAAAGGTCAGCTGTAGGCTGGTGTTCTGCTCCCTGCCTGATCCCAGAGGCTTTCATTGAAAAGTAATGGCAATTTTTTTTTCTTAAAAAAAAAAGCAGACTTCTTTGGGGCTTGGTCCAGCACAATCTGTCTTGGTTGGGGAAGAGCTTCAGGAGTCTTTGAAGGCAGGTCAAAGCTCCAATGGAAATGCCTCGACTGACGCTGGCTTCCCTCCTTTGGTGCTCGCTTGGTCAGGATGCTGCATTCCCTGTCAAATTTATGTTTGCAAACCCAGAGAGCAGGCACTGCCCTTACAATGAAGGGTGGAAGGAAACCCCGAGCTCTGGGCTTAGAGCTGTGTGTCTTGCGGGTTGAGGCTGAGATCACGCCTGCGGCATCAACCAGGTCTCTGTGGCTGAGAAGCCCCTTTCTCCAGGGAAAGCAGAAGCCACGAAGCTGCTGGGCTGGCAGAGAGGACCCTCCAGGAGCTTCCATCTTCAGCTGTTGGTCTTCCTCCACAGCTGGAAGTCAGTGCCAGGCCACAGACAGGAGGCCTATGGAAAGGCACAAACCTCTGGATGTTTAGTTCATTCCGAAATGATGAGGTCTACTATTCACTCAACAATTAAAGCATAATTCTATGTGCATCCAATCAAAAGTAAATAGTATTGCTTCAATTACATTCAAAGAAATGAACTTAGAATCGCGATCTTAATTTTCTTTAACGCACACACACAAACCGCCTATGTGTGAATGAGGGAAGTTAGAATTAAATAAACTATTTCTGATTTTATGAACGTTCCCCTATGTTTCTGGCCTCTTCCCTCCTCCTCCTCTTTTTCTCTTTCAGAACAAAGATTTATATTTTTTTTATACATATAATATAAATAAAGCCTCAGTATAAAAATGTCAGGGAAAGTTCAAATCTATTACTTACCCATTTCACCCAGACTCAGATTTCTGCCCGGACTCCCTGCTTGTGACTTGAGTCTCCTTCCTTCTAAGGAGCTTCGAGAGAGGAGGCAAAGAGGCTAATTCAGCCATGGGCCTCTGGCTGAGCCTGGCTTTACTATATAAAGCATCAGGGTCGCATTCTGGGAAATTGTCTTTTTACCAAAGGTACCATAATAATAATGAAAAAGCAATTTGTTTCAGCAAACTGCCTACAGTAATGAAGCTTAATTATAACCGTGTTATTAATACTGCTGCTTAAGGTAATTCGCTTCTGAGCAGGGTGCAGAACAGTAAACTATAATTTAAGCAAGAATCGAGGCCTAATTTAAATCAATGAACCTACTATGGAGACAGGCAGAGAGAATGATGGTTACCTCACAAACAAACCGCTCTCTGGGCAACCTGTGAGCTGCAGGTGAGGCCTGGGGCTAGAGTCTTCCCTGTTGGTCCAACCAAGTGCTTTCTGAACTCATATGGAGACAACGTGTTAAATTGAGGGGCTCTGCATCAGTGGTAGGTTTCAAAAATTTTTATTACCGGTTCTGTGGGCGTGGCTTGGTGGGCGTGGCAGGGGAAGGATACTGTAAAATCTCCATTCCCTCCCCAGTCCAGGGGAAGGTTACTGCAAAATCCCATTTCCTCCTGATCAGCTGGGACTTGGGAGGCAGAGAATACATGGGGGTGGGGCCAGTCAGAGGTGGTATTTACCGGTTCTCTGAACTCCTCAAAATTTCTGCTACCGGTTCTCCAGAACCGGTCAGAACCTGCTAAAACCCACCTCTGCTCTGGATGCTCCTCTAGTCCCCTGACAAGGGGAAGGATGGATTTACTTAAGACATGGATGTCCTTGAGAATATTTGCATTAATGAAAATAGACAAATCATGGAATAATGATATGCAGCAACACAACCAAGTTGCCACTTAACAGCTGCCTCATTGCATCTGTCAACATAGGCAACCTTAGGACTGGGCCTCTGAGGCAAGAGGACCTGGAAGAGGGGAAGTCAGCCCAGCCAGTTGCTCAAGAATCCCTGGCAGAGGCCATGTGCTCTGCAAAACCTGCAGTGGTGGAGAAACGGGGGCAGCCCTTTGAGCTGGGGTAAATCCTCCCTCCTATCTTCACGGGGACCTGTTGGGTGACCTTGTGGTCCCCACTGACTTTGGAACATGGTGCTCTCCCATCAGCCTGGATTGGCATTCAGATTTCCACAAATGAGCCTCCAACAACAGAAAGGCTGGGCTGATGGAGAAATGTCTTTCTGGCATGCTTCACCCTGAGGTAACAGGTGGACTGAAAAACATGGTTTTCTTTCACCTGAAAATCCCTACCCGGCTTTATGCAAAATGCCAGTGATCAGAGCTGAAACCGATTGGATCGATGCCAATCAGTTCTGTAGACAGTAGTAAGGAAGGATGGTGTTGGGAATGGCAGAGACACCTCCCAGCTCTTCCTGGAAAGATTAAAGGCTTTCTGCTGAGCTCTCCTTGGTCCTGAATCAAGGAAGCAGAAAATGCCATATGAACTCAAGGAAATAAAAGCCAGGTGACACCAGTAAGCACAACAGTTCAACCCAACTGGCTATTGCAAAAGAGGAGGTGCTTTCTGAATTCTAATTTCACGACATGTGGGAATTGATTTCACATGAAGGTACAAATAGAGGAGTCCAATAAGACACACACAGCGTATTGGCAATGAATTGTAACCTCACAACTCCTTGTGCCTGGCCCAGGGTCTCATTTTCCTGGATGGCAGCAAGGTCTTATGTAGCCCTTCCATGTCTCCCCTCCTCTTTTTGTGCCCTAAATTGAAACATCCCAAGGAGTGCTGGAAAACTGCTCTAGCAGTTGACATCTGAATTATTTTTGCTTGGCTCTCGTGCAGCTTTTTCAAGTGTACAGTATTCTCTTTGAAGTGTGGTGGTTGTGGCTACATAACAGCAACAGCTGGGTTCTTCTTGTCCTCTGAACTTGGTTGCTTTCGGGATGCAAACAGGGTTGGTCACCAGGACCAGAGCTTTAGTCTTCTGAGCTTTCGGACTTGTGCTGGAGCCCCTCCCCAGGGAACGTCTCTCTGACCAGAATGTGTTGGTGGTTTTCCCTTCAGACATTTTGTTACCAAGTTAGGTAACATCATCAGTGCATCTCTAGTGCTGTGTACAACTGAGTTGTTTGATTGATGGAGAAGATGGGTTGGGCAGCAAGAGTTTAGGGAAAACATTTTCCTAGTAGCTTTTCCAGGCCTGTCTCTCTGCCTGATCTCACCCCCTCCCTGTTTTCCCATCTCTCCTTTTCCCTCACCCCTTTGCTGCCTGTCCTCCACCTTTTCCTGCATTCTTCTGCCTCTGATGACTCAAAAGATGACATCAAATTATATTCAACCTTCACTGGTAATAACATTTTCTCACTTCAGAAGGAAATGCAGAGAAAAGGCAACTCTGCAGCTGTCCTTTCATCTCTCCTTGTTGAGAGCAGGCTGTCAAGTCTCTTCTCCTTGAATCCAAGCATGCAGAACTCATCCAGCTTTGCAGGTTTCTTGGGTAGATCAGCCCAGGGGGTGGTGGAGCCCTCAGCCCTTTGCTGTGGCCAGCAGTTGCTCAGTAAAACCTTGGAGAAAGGCTGTAGAAGCTCAAGAAACACACACACACACACACACACACACACACACACACAGAGAGAGAGAGAGAGAGAGAGAGAGAGTTAGGCAAAAGTTAGTGCAGTGAGATAGAAGAGAGCTTCACCATGCAAATTCCACTTGACTGAAGTCTCCTGCAGATGGCTTCATTCCACGTTATCGGAGTTCCAAGGAGCTGCCCAATTCTGAGGAACGGTGGTGATAAAGTCATTTGCAGCCTCCCACTGAGACTTCGCTGCACACGGAAGTCATACAAAGCAACAAAGACACTCACCTCCCCCCCACTCTTTGTTCAAAGGCAGCCTTGAATCCACTCCTGAGAACATGGGATGAGTGAGAACATCTGCAAAGAAAAGGGAACCTGAGACCCACTTCTGGATGTGCCCTTGGAAGTCCTCCCCACCCCCCGCTTCCTATTTAGCAAGTCAGTGATCAGAGGAGGTGGGTTGGAGCTTGGACAGCCATACGGTGCGTGGGGAAAAGCTCGCCCAGCTTCACACCCACGCTCCTCCTCAGTTAGGGTTTGATGTTGAAACAGTGGCGCTTCCATAAAAAATCATCCATGGGACTGAACGTGGGAGCCTGGATTACTGCAGAGTTGCAGTCCTCGGTGTAGAAATGAGGAAATCAAGAAAGGACTGCTGTGGTCTAACTTTCCCCATCTGATTTGCTGGATGTGCTGCACGTGCAGCTCTTAAATTCCCATCCCTATTTTTTCCGGCAGCTGCTGCCAAGTTGGGGGGTGCAGGAACCCACCTTTGGTTCCACAAGTGCTTTTTGTGGAAGGACACAGGAAGTTCTGCAGAAAGACAAGTTGGAGGTGAGGTATCTGTGCTGTTCCTTAGAATGCAGCTTCCTCTGTCTGTCCTGCTTCCTTTTCATTCATTTAGCTCCCATCTGGGGGCAGGGACACTCTTGACAGATGCCAGGTCACTGCAGAGTGACCTCCACCTGGGCAATTGGGACGAAACTGCAAGGATAGCACTGGACTGAGAAAACTGGAAAGAGTTTTCTGAAGTGCCCATATCACCTCTGGAAACACCTGCAATTCCCTTTGCTCCTGTCGCTCTCCTCAGTGTGCTTAAAGATGTTGTTAGCTCACCAGCCTCTGACAGAGCTCTGTGAAGCAGCTTGGAGTTCAACAGGCCAGGTGGGTGCGCCTCCTCGTCTTCACATAAACCTCAGCCTCTGATACAATGTGGCACCCTTACCTTTGGGGGGGCTTTTGCTGGACCAGTGCCAGCCCCCCGCATCCACTGCACTCATGTAAGGATCATCACCTGTTTGGGGATGGATTTCTCTACCGAACATCTGAGCAACATCTCCTTCTGTGTCTTCACCACTGACATTAGGCTGGCTTCAAATTCACTAACATCACAGGCACGAAAGATGATTTGCACACGTGAATTTGGCACCTTAGAGATTTATTTATTTTATTCCACTGACTCACTCACCTCTGGTGTCTTACATCTGATAGTGCTCAGCCGATGAATTTTGGAGCTGGCCTTAGAATTAAGACCTCCACCTAAGGAAGTTGCGTTCTTTGACTGCATCCGATGAAGGCTTCCGATGGGAGCCTTTGGGCTGCTGCTGGTCCAACCTTTCGTTTCCCTCCTGAAAAGCTGCTGCAGTGGCCACCATGAAACGTCTGTCTCTGCAGACTTCCCTTTTCCTCTGCCACGGCCATATTTATCCAGAATACTCTCTGCTGAGAAAAAGATGAATAAATCTGCCAGGGTCTCTTCCCTTTCCCTTCTCCTACACACGAATGCATGCAATCAAGATTTGCTGCAGAAAAAAAAATCTTGAGAATGGTTAAAAATAAATAATAAATTGGATCAGCCGCTTCTCAGCCTCCCGCCCAGCCGACGACGTCTCTCACTGCCAGCAGGAGAAAGTGAAGCAATTAACCTATTGCCGTAATTAAGTTATTGCACACCAAAACAGGAGTGGGTGGAACTGCTGCTGTATGGAAGAACAGCTTCCAAGGAAGGACCCCGACAGACTCTGCCTCCAGCTTGGTTTCCTTGAGGCAGATACCCCGGCCCTGACACCACTGGGTGGGTGGTCTCTTTCCCTCCCCACAGGAGGAAACCCTTCTGGCTCAGCTACAGGAGGAATGGCCTCAAAGCCAATACTCAGGTGGAAAAGTTGGGGCTGGCCTTTCACAATTCAGCCCTGCGTCATCCTTCCACCCCCTCTGATGTGCCCTCTGCTGCCTTAGCCAGGCTCCTCCTTGGGAGGGCAGCTCATGTTAGGCCCACATCAGGAAAGAAATCAAGCAGCCAAACAGTTAATGGAGAGCATGAAGAAAGGGGTTTGTTAGTTCATGTTAGTTAATCAGGGCATGGTGTGTGGCCCTTGGCATCCCTTGCTGGCTACATCTATTATTCGCTGTCCTGCCCTTACAAAATGGCCACTATCAGCTCCAAGTGGCATGAAACTCCACTCTCTGCAAACAATGGATGGAAGGTGTGATGGATGGCTTGGAGTTGCAGGGACCAGCTGTTTGCCGGAACCAGCTGTGGACAAACCTTAGCATCTCCATCAGCTGCAAGACGGATGTTCCTGGAATAAATGGAAGGCAGCCCGGGGCCCCACTCTGACAAAATGAAAGCCTGGGATGATGTTGGCTTGCCTGTCTATCTGTGTTTGATGCATGTCAAGGAAAGAGTGCGGAGGACAGCAAGGAAAGGGCCAAAGGAGTTAGCACGCCCATCTCAGGTGAGTTGTCTCATGGGACAGCTGGGAGAACTAAAATAAGAATTTAGCAAGATTTGCTCATGCCTTCCTTTCTACATACTTTTATTCATATTATGTTTTTCTGTTGATGCTCAATTAAGTGCAGATCTCTACTAGTTGTGCCAATATGCCGTCAGTGATTAAAATGTTTGTAGAATTTATGCCTTTAGCAAAGCAGCAGATTCAGGAATATGTGGTGTTTCTTTCCTCTTTCTGCAGTAAAATACAGAGTTGGCTTGTTAGAATAACAATTAGAGGCTTGGATCCTCTCATATATCAAAGCTTCTATGTTGCATTAAAAAAAAAGTGTCTGTAGCTCATTCACCCTTTGAATGACAGCCGTGTCTCCCTTCTGGCGATCAGGCGTCCCTATCAATTCTCAGGCAGCCCTCTCCCTATTTGGGGGCCTCGGCTAATAGATGTTTCCCTTTGATCCACATTCTGTGTAAGGTTTGTGGAGCTTTTGTGTCTGACTTGCTCGGGAACAGGAAGCCCATAACTCACCCTAACTTGCTCATTAGAAAAATAAGATAAACAAATAAAGCAATTGCTGGAATCCTTCTATCTGCTGGCTAGGAGAGTTTTTCCTCCATAGTGAGGGAAACGCAGGATGAGACCTTCGTTCAAGGCTTGTGTTTAACTGTGGACCGAGGGCCCCTTGGGACGATGCTGCCACCAGTGGCGTCTGTTCTCCTTGGGCAAAGTTGTGAGGTGCAAGTCTTGGGTGGCAGGAACACGAAGAGCCTGAACTGATCTCAAAATCAAGAGTGGCTTTGGGTGTGTGGCTGCTTGGCCCCTGGGGCCTTTCTGGAAAACTGGGGAGCTTAAATTTCCCAGTGGTAGAAGCGAGGAATAGTCTGCCTCCCTCACGGTCAGATAAAGTCGGCCTCTTCTCAAAGCCAGGGTGGCTCAACAGCTGCTTTGCTGGCTTAAGGGGCTCTGCAAGAATTGAGCACCAGTCTGATTTCCAGCTTTTGTCTGCTTGGGCGGCCCCTGCCCTCCCGGAAAAGGCAGCTCTGAAGGCCGTTTGGGGCCAATCTCCCTGCAAGAGAGGAGGATGGAGGGGGCTGAGGCAGAGCCTGCCCCTCCCTTGCTGGCTGGCAGCTCCTCTCAGCCCTGGCACCACCTCTGTCCAGGAGCTTTTTTGCAGGAATTTCTGAGCGGCTGAAGGAATTTTTTGCCTGATGATTTTCAATTAGCATCTGCTCAAACTACTTGGTGATGACTCTATTGAACAACAAGGATAGATGCAGGCTTATTTGGGGTTAAGTGTTAATTGGCTGTAATTAGACAGAGAATAAATCTTTGAGAAGAGGGAGGCTATGGAGAGTGACCGCCGGAGGGCAGGATTCTGGGACCTTCCCTTTTTGCCAGCTGGAATTCTGTCTCCAAGGGACTCTCTGCACCAGGAACAAGCTGGGGGTGGGGTGGGGGAGAGGAAGCAGCCATTTGGGAATGTTATGAATGTGGGGGGATGCAAAACCCCCTGCCCTGAAACCCCCCCCCCTCCTCTGAGGAGCTAAAGGGCAGCATGCATCAAAATGGATCAGCTGGGAGTGTGGGAAGAGGAGAGGAAGTGAAGGAATCCTGAGGATCCTTAGGAAGCCCTTTTGCAGCCCCCAGCGCTCCACCACTTTCCTTGCACTGCTGCCAAATGCTGCCCTGATTCTGGGTGACTGAGGGGAGCCCCTTCCCTTTGCCTGGACTTCGATGTGGGGCAGAAGGTGACTGATGGCTGTGCCTCCTGTGGAGTGGGAGGAGACTTGGCCAGTGCACCGCAGCCTGTCAGACCCCTCCCAGCCCCCTTCATTTCAGAGCCACTTCACTTCAGGGGAAGGAAATGCATCCCAGCAAACTTCTGAAAAGTGACAGCTTTGATCCAAATTGGCCGAGGAGGCTCGATCAGCGTTGATTGGCACTTGCCTCCCCCTCTCTCCCACACAAAGAGGCAGCCACGCCAGCCTGGCTGGAGGCTCTTGTTCTCCAAAGAGGGAAATGCTTCTCAGCTCCTCCTTTCTAATTCTCCTCCCTGGGAAACCGTTTTCGTTGCTGTTTTCCTGAGATGAGCCTGATAGAAAAGCTTTTCTGTAATAATGTGGTTGTTTCTATAATGAACAGCAGTGGGTCCTGATGGCTATTTAATCAACTCACGATGCCTTTGGAAGACCCCCTTAATATTCCTGCCCCCCAGCCCCCTCCTGTGTTGGGAAGTACAGAAAGTGCACCTGGGTGGTCCAGAATCAGGACGGGGGCTCCTTAGGAAGTGGGGATCACCTCTCCAGCCCTGCAGAGGGGCTAGGATGGCAACCAGCAACGGCTGTGGGAAGAGGAAGGGCCTGGGTTGGCAAATCCCTGTCAGGGTACCACAAAGGCCTTGAACACGGCCCTGACATTATTTTTCTGCCAAAGTTATCTCAGCCCCCCCCAACTGTCCCCCCAAGGAGAGAAGCGGCTCCTGATTCTTTTCTTCTTTCAGTTGATTGACGAGGCTCTCATTTCCCTCTGAGCCATCTTGTGGCTTGCTTGGTTCTCGTTCCCTTGTTGTGCGAGCCCAGCCCTTAAGGTTTGTGAAGCCTGTGGCTCATTGCGCACTTAGCTCATAATGGCCCTCCAGCCCATTCTGTTGTGTTGAAAGCAACAAGCAGGCAAAGAGAAGCACCTTTGTGCAAAGCGCCAACCCGGAGAGCACCCTTCTCGTGCTCGGTCCCAAAGATCCTCCCTCTTTTTGGAGACTGCGGTGGGAGGGAAGGGACCCTTATTTGAGCAGCGTTAGCCAGAAAGGGGCCCGATGCAGGACCCCTTTGACTGTCAGGTACTGATTGACTGGGAAGCCCAAATTAGGCGCCCGAAGATCTGCAGACGTTTAGGCCTTCTGCGCCACCAAGACAGCACCTGACTTTCTACTCAATCTTTCCCCCCACCTGCACCTTCTGAGATCCTCCTCCTTGCAAAGGGACAGTCCTATAATGGACTCAAGCAGTAACTTCTCCAGTGGCTTTGTGACTCTCTTTGGGTGGGATCTTTCTCCATGTCTTCAGCTACCAGTTTTCCTTCCCCCTCTTCGCTATCTAGCTCATGCTTCAAAACTTCCAGGAGATGGCATTGGAGGCTTGGCTTGGTCTGCCCGGATCCCCTGGTTGCCCTACCTCTCCCAGACATCCCATTCTGGGCTTTGAGGTCATGCCCTCCAGCCCTTTGGGCCACCGGCTTCTTCATTCAGCGCCTTTCATCCCAGTGAAGGTAGCCTGGTGCCCCCTCTCATCAAAAGAGTAATGAGAAAACAATGGGCCAAATCTCCCCACCCTGAATGAAATCGATAGGAAAGACCCGGGGGGTCATCTAATTGGATATTGCTCAGCAAGAGACCATTACAATAAGAAACTCGATCACAGCATTTCAGCCGGCCTGTGAAATCATAAATCACACGTGGAGCTCAGCTCAGCTCCCTCTTCATCTGAAGCTTCATTGATCGGAGGCTCCGGCTCGCCCCTGGTGAAAGGGCCAGCAGGCCCTGTGCAGAGGAGATGGAAGGATGCCGAAGAAGAGCTGCTCAAGGGAGAGGGGCTTCCACCCTGGGCCTGGGCAGATTGCAGCCTACCCTTCCCTGGGGGCAATAAAGCAACGGGGGGGGGGACGACCCCCACCAAGGGTGGAGGCTGCCTGCCGTCCCCTCTGCATCATTGACTGCTCTGGCCTTGCATCTCTCATTGACCAGAGTTGCACATCACACTTGACTATAGTTTGCTTAATTCAGGTTTATAGAACCAGGCTTAGGGTAACACATTAATGATGATGATTAGCATATTCTTATTTACAAATCATAATGACTGGTTTCACATAGCTTGTGGAGCCAAAAGCAGAGAAAAACTGTATTGTTATGGTCAGCCTTGGACAACCGATTGGCTTTCTGTATTGGGCAGGATGACAATTGGTTGAGAAAGTGCAAAGAACCGTTCTCAATTCTGTTGTGGCTGACATTTATTTATCTATAAGATTTATATAGCTGCCCATCTTATACATGTGACTCTGAGTGGCATACAGTAAACAACCAGTTCAAACAATTAAAACAGCAGATAGCTCTCTCTTTGAAGTGTTTAGTGGCACAGAAAGTGGAGGATAAATTTAGGTGGTCCATCTTGGATAGATCCATGTACACTTCCAATGGTCTTGGGAATCATCCCATTGCTTCAAAACTCCATTGACCAGGCTTATTTCCTTACTTACCTACAATTGGAGTACAAGCATGGTTCTTCAAAATATATTTGAGCAGATGAACTTTCAATAAGGGCTTGGAAAAGGAGGACACCAGCAAGGGTAGGAGAAAACCAAGGGTATGAGCAGATTTGGAGCTCCCATGAACATCCAGGTGGTCTCCCAATTTGGATCCTTTGGGGCTCTTTTCGGCAACACAGGTGGGAAGACCACGGTGCCTTTGAAAGCTCCCCGATCTCAGCAGCCTTCTTTACTTCCACCATACTCTCAGAAGCCTCCCATTGACCAGTGCGCTCCCATAGAGAGGGTCTCCTCAGGGTGCCATCAGTCAGACAGTGTCGACTGGCGACCCCCAGGGGGAGAGCCTTCTCTGTGGGGGCTCCTGCCCTCTGGAATGAGCTGCCTCCAGAGATATGTCAGCTTCCCGACCTCCAGACCTTTCGCCATGCCCTTAGGACCTTATTATTTCATCGTGCAGGACTGGCTTAAATGAGGATTTTAAATTGGGTTTTCTATTGTATTCTTAATTGTCTAGCCAAATAATTTAATCAGTTTTAAATTATTATTTTTTTTGCTTTGATTTATATGCCGCCCTTCTCCGGAGACTCAGGGCGGCTTACAATGCGTTAAGCAAATTGTTTTAACTTTTATATTATATGTTTTTATTGTTGGCTGTACACCGCCCTGAGTCCTGGGGGGGAAGGGCAGTATAGAAATTAGATTAATAAAATAAAATAAATAAATAAATAAGAAGGGGGCGCCCAGCCTTGACTGCCCCCTCAGTGTAAAAGCCAAAAAAGAAGCTCAGGATGCGAACATTTGTTTAAAAAGAGCCATGGAAATGCTCAGAAGAGGCTAGCTCACCTTTTGAAGAAAAAAGAGAAACCTCGAACAGGTAAGTTCTGAATTATCCCATCTCAAGGGAGTTGTACTGAGTTAAATTGAATAGCTGTGCAGTCCTTGAGAAAACCCTGCACTGCCTTATAAAGTCATGAGTGGAGAGTAAAGGGGAGGGAGGGTGACATGCAAAAAATCACAGTTTGCTCTCCTCCGCTAACAGAAACAGACAGACAGCTTCAGAGAAGCAAAGGTGAGAACATGGCATGTGCCATAGAGGCTCTCCTCTCCTCTCCTCTCGCTCTCAATGTGGCTGATCAACCACCTAAGCAACCTTGGGACTTCATCCAAGGACCTCCTGTCCTGGAGATCCTTCTCCAGGCAGTCCAGGAGGAAGGGCATTTCTCCCCAGGCCAACTGAATATGTTAATAAGCATGTTAGCCTTTAAGAAAAGCAAGTCCTTCTTGCTGGATTGGCCAAGATGTTCCAGGAATTGCATTTCTCAATAAAGGTTGTGAGGCTCAATGCAGTCTTGGGGGGTGGGTGAGGGGTGGCTCTTTAGGTCATGACTTCAGTTCTCCCCATGTGCAGGTTGACTGAGGGGTTGAGGGAATGAAATGTTCCTCCTGGATAATGGTGAAGCCTCCTCCATTGAGCAAGGAGGACCTAAAATGTAAGAGCTGCTTTCTCCTGAGCATTTGCGTCATGTTGAGCACTTTTACTACCTGGTGGAGCATCCTGCACCATTGCTAAATATATTTACGGAAATGGAGCTCAGCACCTTCCTGGAAAGAAAGAGGGTTGATTTAGGTAGGGAAACGGATGCTCCGGGGTGCAACCAGTTAATGTTGTGGACTCTGCCTTTTGGATTACCTCTGGAGAGGAAAAAATAGCAGACAGGGAGGTTGGAGCAGAAGAAATGCTAATAAACCCACCAAGGTACTCATTAATTGAATCTTTCCTCCTTTCTCGCATAGCCCAGTGATGGCCTCCATGTCCCAGAATAACTGAATGGCAGGTTCCTAGATGAAAGGATGGAGAGTTCTGGAAGCCTTGAGGATTAGGTTTTGAGGATGGGCTTTGGGTTTGTTTTCTTTTGATGTTTGCTGGTGATTATGCTCCTATTTTCATCTTGGTCTCAGAGTGGAAGGGGATGATTTTAGAAAAAGTTATTATGCTGCCATGCGTTATAGCTTACTCCCTGGCTAAGGTTAAGATAAGACATGAGCTGAACTTGCAAGATGGGGAAGAACTCAACCAAGATGAGAAAGGAGTTGAGTTTGTGAGGTTGAAAGTCTAAGTTCACATTTTCGTGGGGACCCCGTCATCCTTGGAGCAAAACAGACGCGTGTCCATTTTTTGGCAGCTTCCAATCATCTGGCTCCCCTACACTAGTCTCGGCCCCCCTTCCCTGAAGTCATAAATATTTAAAGCCAGAGCACAGCCTTATTTCACCAAAGTAATGGAAACCCCACATCAAAATCAATGCCTTCTTTCTTCCTGCAAACTTCTGACTCTCTCACTTGAATTGGCAGAGGAGTGATGTTTTATCAATCAGGCTGCCTGACGAATCCAGCTCTTTTGCAGATCAAAAACATATTTCTGATGCAGATGCACACAGACACACACCAATTCTTCTTGGACTGCCCCACCGACTTGAAAAATATGCTGTCCTTGAACTGGAAAGACTCCCGTGCATTAAATACACTTAAGGACATGAAAGTTGTTTGCATGCATTACAAAGCCCACTCACAGGGGAGCCCTATGAAATGTCAGGGTTTGTGTAGGAGTAAAGAGAAGATCAATTCCTGGAAGTTCATTTGGGACGTGGAAGGAGAGTTTGGGGAAGGCAACAACTGGACTTCTGGAACTTTTATGCCTTTTGAAGTTACTCTTGAGAGCAGGAGGGCTGGGAATGGTGCTGGGAAGAACTTGCGGGGGGGGGGGCGACTGAGAAAAAAGCCACTTCCTACTAAGAAAGCTTGTACAGGTGGGTTTGAGCACAACCTCAGTGGCTACATCTTGAGAAGTTCTACTTCCACATGCTTGAGGGACCAAGTTGGTCAATTGTCTCCTTGTTGCCGTGATTTTAAGTAGATGCCAAGTCCTGATGTTTATGAAGTCCCAAGATCCACCCACCCGATATTAGACTAGTTTTAACTCATTGTGGAGAGACCAATTCTGGACCATTCTAGTTGACTGATCCTCCAGTTCTTAGCTTTGAAAACTGTGCAGAGATATCTCCAGGAAACAAGCCAAGGCTACCCAAAGCTCACCAGGCAAGCACCTACCTGATGTGCAGAAGGTCCAGGTTCCCTGCCCCTCTTCAAGGGAAAGACTGTCTCTGTGTGAAAGCCTTGAAAGCCATTGTGGAGGGTCTGTGTGGGTTGTACTGAGCTGAAATTACACAAGCTGACTGCTATTTCTTCACAAGAAATGATAGTGAAGGGATAGTCATGGATTCAGCCTGCAAGGCTGGTATTTAACTCTGCTTTGCATAGACCTGCAAAGCATCTGGATATGAGATACCTGGACTTAGAATCTAGTGTTGGGAATTTTAGCAAACTCTGGATATAATACACTAAAAAGGGGAATGAGACATTTGTGGTGTACAAGGCCATTTCATAAACCATTGTACATATCACATATAAACTTTTTTTTGTTGCAAAACTAGTTATGGGAACATATAAATTATGTCTAGCATGAAATTGGTTAGAATAAGTGAATCTGAAGACCAGATTGTGTCCATCTGTGACACATTAGAAACAAAATGCTTCTGGCTAGGATTCACTGCAGATGGCCAAACAATCACTGGGTTCTTTTCTTAAGGCTGAAAAAACGACTTTTATTGATTGCAGCAACTGATATCTACGAATAAACCTGGGGTGGGAGGGGGAAGATGAGGAGATCCTACCAAAATGTTGGGCCTTTAATGCCAATGAAGCTATAAGTGAATGTTATGAGCTGGAACCAGGAAATCACCTGGCACTCTGCTCTATGCTGACAGCTCATTTTTTGTTTTAAAATACTTTTTGCTCTAGTAAGAATATTGTAAGTTAACTTTCCTCCTTCCCACCCAGTTAAATTCTCCGCTCCTTTGGCCTTTGCCTCCACCAAAGTCTTTATACCTGAAGGATTCAGCAGAGAGCAGACCTTCCCCATGGCAATCTCAGCTCCCACCAGCCAGGACCCCTCCTGTGAATGGGCACTGAGGAAGAAGCAGTGCTCTATGCCAGGTCCCTCCCTTGGGATGAAACCCTGACAGTTTAGCCAATTGGCAC
>JANHZT010003220.1:154401-167280 GCA_032468215.1 Stegonotus admiraltiensis | reverse complement strand
TAATTGAGCCACGCCCACAGAACCGGTAGCAAAAAATTTTAATTTCACCCCTGGTTTGAAGGGCTTTGTCTTGCCTGGAAGAGGGCGTTCTCTCTTCCTGAGGGGGTGATGGAAAGGTGGAATTGCTCTCGGAGGGCAGCTCCTGGGTTACTCCCCACCGGCTACAGTACTTTTCTGCAGCTTAATTCAATTGGTTGCTATAAGATGCAGCAAATTTCCTTCCCCAGTTGTGTCAAACAAACACACCAACCTGCAAGGGTTACACATAGTGCGCAATTATAAGCTAAAATGTGTTTTAAAGGCAGAAATAATAATTAACATTCTCCCCCCACCCCCAAATGTCACTTTTCCATTTCTTTGTTTTAAGATAAACCTTCCTATTTGGAAAGCAATTACTTGTGGCTGTTTTCTCCTGCCCGGGTCTGTTTTAGAGTTGATTCCTGATAGGGAATAATAGGGGACTTGTGGCCTTTTGGGCTGCCAAAGGTGGCCAAGGATCCTCAGAGAAGGTGGAGAATGAGCTCCAGATGTGGCTGAAGCTCCAAGGCAGGGAGGAGGAGGACAGTCTGTGGGATGGGAGAAGGATGGGCGTCAGTTCAGTAAAGGTGAGGTTGAAAATTCAGTTCCCGAGATGACAGGAAGGGGATGAATATAGGAGACCATGAGAATGTACAGGTGAGGCTGGAAAGAGAGGCAGAGAGGCCCAGAGTCAAAGGGGATCAACTGGACGCCTGAAATATCTATGGCTTCCTCAAAAGGAGGCGGGGTGTGTGGGGTGGGGTGGGGTGGTGAGATGATCAAAGAAACAACTTTCATATATTTCTCTCCCTGTCTGGCACCTGCAGGAAGAATGATCCAGGCTTACCAGAAGCAACAGCTGGGAGGTCCCTTGCAAGGCAAAGAGAAACCGTCGTCCAGGCTGGTCAACTGATGAAATGAATTCAAACCCAGAAACAGAAGCTCTTCCCTCCAGAGAACAGTGACCAAAGGCTGCTTTTCTGCCGTCAGGGAAAGGCATCTCCACGCAAAAAGCCTCTGCTCGCATCCCTGCTCCGGGTATTCCTGGCAGCTGCTGCTGCTGCAGGCCTTCGAGCCCACCTCCACATCTGGGCAAGGGAGGGGAACCCAAGGGACCCAAATCTCTGGCCACGTCAGGTGGGCTGCTTGCCTCCCCAGCTCCTGCAAGGGGGTTACCTGCTCCATCGTGCCTGCCCAAACCTGGGCTTGTTTCCCCCTTAAAAGCCTGCTGCTTGATATTATGACACAGTATGCAAACCAAATATCAGAAAAAAGGCTGCTAGTTAACAAACAGACTCTAAAATTAGGCCTTGCCTCTGGGACACTACCTAATCAGCTTGTCTGCTTATCTGCCTCTGATCAAGGCGACGTCTCTTTATCATGCTGCAAAGTGAAGCATCTACCCTCGTCCCACAGGAGCCCAAGAGCAGTTCAATTACATCTCTCTTTCCTTTTTATCGTTTTTTTTTTCAGGGGCCACTCTCCCCACTCCTTTTCAAGCACTAAACATCATCTGGAATCACAGAGACAAATAGGCACTAATTGCTGTGGATCCAAAGGAGATTTGCTGCCCTCTTATTTTGAAAGCTCACTTCTCAGATAGGAACATTGTGGTCCATCACGGATGGGAGAAAGAAGGCCAGGTAAAGGTGTCTTTGGGTTTCATCAGAAGAGCTCCGAACCTGCCCAACCACCTCCTTTCTGCACGAATGTCGGAGGGTGGACATCTCCATCCCATTTGCTGGCCTCTCAGGCTGG
Organism: Stegonotus admiraltiensis; assembly: GCA_032468215.1. Lineage (NCBI taxonomy): Eukaryota > Metazoa > Chordata > Lepidosauria > Squamata > Colubridae > Stegonotus > Stegonotus admiraltiensis. The sequence goes on along the minus strand of JANHZT010003220.1, from coordinate 165,504 downwards.
TGGAGCTCTTTCTAAAATCAGTTCCTGGCCTTCCCTTCTGTGATTGTGGCCTGGAGTTTATCATGGTGGCCGGGAAAGCTTGTCCTAACCAGAGGGGCTCAAGGAACGAAGCCATCCGATTACGTGAATAAGGCATCCCATTTCTACCTTCTGTACAACTGTGGATGTTCATCAACTGTGTGCAAGGAGCAGTGCAGAGTCTGTCCACATGATGGTGTTGTGCCTCTGTTTTCTGCCTCCTGTGGCAGTTCCCAGCCATTGGCTGAGTTGCTGTGATGTCATGGCACTCCATGGCAGGTCAAGGGGGAAATGTTTGAGTTGACTGGACAAGCCACAGATGTTCAGGTTTGAGTTGTTTGTCTTGAAGCTTAATAATGGCATTTTTTTTTGCCTTCCAAGGTGTGTTTGAAGTAGCTGTCAAAGTATACAATATATGTAAAAATAAATTCCATTGACCAAACCAATGAACAAAATCAAGCCAAGGGAGTCCTAATAAAGTCCTGATGTTTTCATGGGAAGAAAACAAGGAGTGTGACCCAGAGAGATTTCCAGAGATGGCAGAGATTGGCATCTGGTGTAAGCAATTCCTCATGAGAATAGTAGAGGATTTTCCCTACATGGCTGCCATGGTGGCTCATTTGCCTCTTCAAATCCCCAGTGAAGGCTGAAAGAAACTGCCCTCCAGATTGATGGTTGGGGGCTTTCACTCAGCTACCAGGATTCCCAGCTTTTGGGGGGAGGGGGATGGCTGTTGCCAGGGGTGTAAGTGCCACAGCTGTCTGCTGTTTGCTCCTCTGGGGCAGCAGCCTGCCCAATGCACATTCCAGTCTGCCTCCTCCTTGCTCTGCATCTACAACAGGCAGACAGGAGGCAAGATGGCTCCAGAAAGGCAATTAGTCCAACTTTGGACATGGTAATTACAGTGATAAGATTCTTCGGCTGATAGTGCCAAGCAGATAAGGAACCTGGGACAGATGGGTCCCTTTTCAGTGTCTCTCAGAAAATAAACACACACTTTGCACTTAGTAATCCATCAAGCAACCAATGGAGTAGGCCAGTTTTGGAAGGGGAGTGGGAGGAGCAGAAGGTCACACCCTGGGCAAGAACTGCCAGAAGCAGTCAGAGATGCCTTTGATGGACATGCCCAACTTATATAAAGCAATTCAGGATGGAGAACTTTGGGGTGCTGTGATTGGAACCCTCCTCATCTCTGGGATGGACGAGGCTGCTCCATCTGCAGCCCCAGCAAGCCCGACCGGGTCCCAGGATCTTGTTTCTGGTCCTTGACATTGCTCTCCTCGAAGAGCAGGAGAAAGCCAACTTGGGAGGGAGAAATGCAGGAAGACCTTGTGTCTCTGAGCTGTGGGCAAAGAAGGTGAAGGCCTTGGGGATCTGAAGGGCTGAGCAGGGGAATGCAGCCCTGGGGCCGGGGGGGGGGCTCTTCTGGGTGCTCAAGGCCTGCCTTGGTTTTAACTACATTGTCAATCTTGTTACAAGATGCAATAAGGAAGCAGCACTTCATACCTGTTCAGGAAAAAAAGAGGAGGTATTGGAAGCAGCAGCCGGCCTGTACCTTCCTTTAAGAAATGGAGAAGGTAGCCTTTTAGCCAAGGGGAGGAAAGGGGTGGTGGGCTTCTATTGCCCCAGAGCTGGGGGGCATTATGAGGAATGAGACCATTTTGTTTGCCAGCAGTGACTCCTGAAAGGAAAAAAGTACTCTCTGTCATCTTCAGACAGGACTGACCTGGAGACGATGGCTAATTTGCAGGGTCACAAAAAGAATTATCCTAGCAGAAGAGAAAATTTGCTCCGGGTGAACCTGGGCAGCCCTGGGTGCTCCAGACGGGAGGCTGGCATATTTGTGGCAGCAAATGACCATGGGCAGCCTTGTCCGAACATCCAGAAACCAGCCGAGAAAGAAGCAGGACCTTCTCTCCAGACTTCTGCTGGCTGCTATGGAGAATCCAGCTAGGTGCTTTGTTTTTGTTCTTTTATTTCATCCACCTTAATTTTGTGGTCTTGAAGTTTCTGTCCTGATGTTTTCTTTGTCCAGGAAACAAGGAAAGAGTCAAAGGAGAAGGCAAAGCACCCTCCCTTCAGTCCAACACCTTCCTTCCCTTCACAGCTGGCCAGCTGCTTCATCCCCATGTAGGTCTGGAACTCAGCAATCCTTGTAGTTTGGAAAGGACAGAGACGGAAACGATCCCTCTGGACGAAGGAAGCGAGCACGAAGTCCCATCCGGACCCCCTTTTTCAGGAGAATGTACCCCTGTTTAGGTTCATCCCCCCCCCAAGGCCCCTTGGGGATGAGTCCCTATTCTGAAATGGAGTGTGTGTGTAGGGGGGCTGGGAAGGGAGGAATTCTCCAAAATACACCTGCTGGTTCAGCATTAGAACTCGGCTTTTAAGGAACGCTTTCATTCACTTGAAAAAAGGAAGCACAAGAAGCTGCTTAATTAAGTAGGAATACCCAGATATTTCTTCTGAACTTACTTTAATAAGGAGGTGAAGGTCAGGTGTTCAAAACGAAAGAAAACAGCCCTCAGAACAGGCGAAGTGAGGCTGTTGAGAAAGGCTCCTGTCCAAACGGCCTTGAGACGGGAGGCATGTACGGATATTTTAACCCTTTCCCTCTGTCAACAACAATAATAATAATAATAATAATAATAATAATAATAATAATAATAATAATAATAAAAAAGGTATCCGGATCTTTACATGTGGGGTTTAAACAGACAGAGCCTTCTTTTTAATTGACATGCTATGCAATTTGTGGTGACCAACCTAGCATGTGAATGCTGGAGCCCACTGCAAAATTGTAGTTTTGAGGGACGAGGAGGCTGGTTAGCGCTTATTATGCCCACGTCATGTTTTAGGCTGTGTATGGCTTGTTTACCATAAGCAAACAGCCCCACGGAATGAGTGAGTGTCATTTGTGGGCGCAGAGTCACCGCACACAATTGGTGTGATGTGCCGCCTGAATGTTAACGATCCCGACTCCCCGTGCCGTGACAAGCGCATCCATCCCGCCACACTCTTTTCTGGATGATCATCTGTCATGGTGAAAAACACACATGTGTCACAACTGAAAGAGAAAAACATAGATAAGGGGGTGTATTTTTTGTCATGCTGATTCTGAATGAAACTGGCCCTTCTTCAGACCTGGAGACAGTGCTGGGAAGCCCCCACGTGGCTTCTTCGAAGAGCACCAACTCTCCACGATGACCCTTTTAAAGACATTGACAGCTCTTCCCCCAATTCTTGATCCTTGATCCCATAAATGGCTGGCTGCCTGGCTGGCCTCATTCCTCTGGAAGCCAGAGACTTGACGCAACCACTTCTGACATGGGGACATGCTTCCGTTTGCCGGGAAAGGGTTGCCAGCCAGAATGAGGCCTCAGGTAGGCAGAAGCAGAGAAGTTGTCTGCAGGGTTAGAGTAGCACTGAGATCAAAAGCACGAAGGAGTCCAGCAGACCTCTCTCTCTCTCCTTGCTCCTGCTAATGCTCCTCTTGGTTCAGCTTTGGTCCTCCAGAAAGTGGTGAGACCAAGGCCTTGAACCAGGGGTGAAATCCAGCAGGTTCTGACAGGTTCTGGAGAACCGGTAGCAGAAATTTTGAGTAGTTCAGAGAACTGGCAAATATCACCTCTGGCTGGCCCCAAAGTGGGGTGGGAATGGGGATTTTGCAGTATCCTTCCCCTGCCACTCCCACCAAGCCATGCCCACCAAGCCACGCCCACAGAACTAGTAGTAAAAAAAATTGGATTTCACCACTGCCTTGAACCCTTCCAGAATCTGCTAGCACTGAGGGGCTTTCCCTGGAGAGTTTGTGGAAGGGCCAGCTTCCCTCTGTGGCTGGAAGGAGATGGGATGGAAGACTCCAAGCCAACTTCCTAACTAAGTTGGACTCCTGTTTGGTAACTCTTGGTCCATCCATCACCAATGCTGCCTTTCCAGCTGCGTCCTGGAGCCCAGGAGGGCCACGGGAGCAGCAGGGGCGAAAGTGGCTCTGGCAGGTATGTCTCTTCTAAGGCATTCTGTGCACTCACCTCCCCAAGTGCTTTGGAAGCAAGACCCCTGTGCATGGGCGCCCTTCCCCATGTGGGCACTGTTCCGTCCTTCTCAGCCTGGTAGGGGATCTCATCATAAGGCTGGATTTCTGCACGGCGATTGTGCTCTCAGCCCCTCCCTGGGCAGCCCCGACAGCCACGTCCCACCTTTTCTGCCATTTCTCTATTATATAATCCTCTTCTTCAAACACATCCCTGTAATAACCTGGAGAAGCGGCGAGCAAACAGCGGTGACCGATGTGTGGGGCTGATTGCCTGCACAGAGCTGCTGAAAGGGGTCGCGCTCTCCTAAGTGCTAGTCAGAGTGAAGGATGACAACTAGAGATAGTGAGACACTCCCGTGAACTTCTGCCAGGTGTGGGGCTGCCTCTGCCAGTCCCGGCCATTTGCAGAGATGCCTTTCCCCCTTCCCAGCTGGTTGTGTCCCCCTCAGACCCTCTTCTGTCCCAAGAGGTCCTCTGCAGCTTTTACCTTGGCTGCTACAAGCGGCTGAGCGGGGCACAGGAGGTGCTGTCGTCACCACTGGAACTGCAGGCACAGCCATGGGGGTGGGAGGGTGGGGGCAGCTTGATGAAATGAGAGACCCCTCCAATCTTCTGCAGACTCACCAGGCATACCCAGGATGTGCAAAGAATTCCTAGGACTGTTTGGTGATCAACAACAGGGCTTGGCATCCCAGATAGTCTCAGCTGCAGGTCAACCTTTATCAGGATGTTTGACATTTTGTGCAGTTATGTAAATTGGTTTGAGAGATGTGGAAAAGCAAGATAAGGAAAACCTAAAGTAAAATAAATGATTGTATGCCTGATGCTCTAGTGGAAGCATTTTCTTTCTCCCTTGAGCAAGGGATATCTTGCAAAATCACAGCCCTTTTCCAGATCTGAAGTAGAAGGAGCTTATACTGGGGTGCCTCAAGGCAACCACTTTCAGGGGCGTTCAAATCCGTACAGTAGAACTTCTGGTCATGACCATAATTTGTTTCATAACTTTGGTCGCAACCTGATTTAGTCGTGACCTGAACTTAATTTCGGAAATTTGGCGCTTACAAAAAAAAATTTAAAAAAATGGACCGGGAAATCGGGGGCAAAAAAAAAGAATAATTGTGAATTTCTAAGAATTTCTTTCTAAGGTGGGTGAAATGAGGACCCAGATTGTGGGGGCAATAAGCTGACTTTGTATAGATATACGGAAGTATGAAGGCTCTTGCTTAACGCATTGCAAGCCGCCCTGAGTCTCCGGAGAAGGGCGGCATAGAAATCAAAGCAAAAAAAAGAAAAAGAAATCCAGCAGGTTCTGGCAGGTTCTGGAGAACCAGTAGCGGAAATTCTGAGCAGTTCAGAGAACCGGCAAATACCACCTCTGGCTGGCCCCAGAGTGGGGTGGGAATGGGGATTTTGCAGTATCCTTCCCCCAGGAGTGGGGAGGGTATGGGGAGTTTGCAGTATCCTTCCCCTGCCACGCCCACCAAGCCACGCCCACAGAACCAGTAGTAAAAAAAGTTGGATTTCACCACTGACTTGGCCAAAGCCAAGAGCAATGGCATTAGCAGAAGACACAGATTAAAGGATTCGTGTTTTGTGTTACAGGTCAACCCCGGCACGCTTCGAACTGGGAAGACGGCTGGAGAAGGATGCAAGTCAGTCCATTGATTTCCATCTTGCGTTTTACAAGTCTTCATTCTTCCTATTCCCATATTAATTTGAAATCCTGATTTCCTTTAACATTTCTTTGATTTATCAAATTTCTCTCCTGTACGCTGTCTGTCAAATCAGCCTGTTGGTAGCGAAAATATCCATATGTTGCCTGCATAAAGATTGCTCTCTGAGCTTTGCTTTTTTATGTTAAAATATCTTCCCAGCTGAAAGCCACTTAGAGAAATATCTGAGAACAGTAAAAGTTGACCTGCAGCGCAGGTCTTCTTCGGGGATGTAAGCTTCAACTTGGTTCTATCAGTGTTTGCAGAGGCTGAGATTCCCCGGATATATCCTCAAGGAAGCCACCTTGATTTGCATGAAAACTGGGATCCGACTCCATGGACCCTCAGCCAGTTTTCTTGCTTGGAGAAAAACACTTGCTGGCTTTGATTTATCTCTCACGCTGCAATTCTTGTCTGATAGAAAACATTTTTTTAAAAAAAGACAAAGGCAGGAGGGAATAGGGAAGACGATCATTTCCTACTCAGAGTTTAAGTCTAAAGGGTTAGCTATCCGGAGAGCAATGGCTGCATGCTTCACACTTAGAACTGTTTTATACAAGCCTAATTAAAAAGCACTGAGCATAAAAAGAAGGCCCTTGCAATCCCCCCTTTTTATTACGATTAAGGGGAAAAATAATAATTACGCTCTTTCACTGAGCTGTCAAAAATGCTATTAGGCAAGATGGAAGAATGATCAGGGCTCCTGGGCCTCTTTGTTTCTCCTGACAGGAGAGGGCAGGGCCACCCATCAGCCACCACGTGGCAAAGCCGTTCAGGTGATTTGGGAAGGTGGCTGCCCCGTGGACCATCCGACCTTCTGGTGAGGATAACCACACTGGGCACCGAAACAGACCAGGATCTCTTTCTGGGTCCAGACTCAGAGCCTCCTTTCTCACCAGGGAGCCCCTGATTCTCACAGAAGCTTTTCTTCAGTCAGAAGGGGCTGAAAACTGCTTTGATCTGGATGGTGAGTAGCCGGCTGCACAGCTCTCTCAACAACTGCCTCAGATTCTGAAGCTGCTCTTTTCTTGGATTCGTCAATAAAAATGACTCCGTTTTTCTCTTCCTTTTAATAGGACATCCTTTTTCCTTTGTTGCCGACTTCATGAGAGATTGTTCCCTGCATGTTAGGTAGCAGGGAGAACATTCCCTGTTCTTGGGTACCTTAAACAGCAGTGATGATGGTTGCTTTGTCTGGGACCATGTCTGGAAAGGGGCATGTTTTGCTTCATGCCCGGGTGATGGGAACTCCTGATTTTAAAGCAAATCTGGGGGTGCCTTTTGCTCATACTAACGGGGTGTTGAGAAGCTGAGAGTCTGGGGGCCCCTCAGAAATCTCAGCATCCCATCTCTCAGCAATGGCTCCCTGTCCCCCAAAAGCCCACTACAGTGATTCCAGTGGATGCTGGGACAGATTCTCCGGGCTTCTAGGAACTGGAGGCTCCCTCCCAAGATAGATTACTGGAGGCTGCCACAACACATTTATTGCAATGCCTGTGCAGAGTCTGATTTTTATGTAGTAAATAACAATGAACCAAATCAACCACCACTTTATTTTCTATTAAACTGGTACATGCTTGAAGAATTGCATGTACTGTCTAACTCTGGCATTAGCACATAACACACTGGGGAAGTGTGAGCAGATGCTAATAAATTACTTAGGGAATTGACAGTTTGGGTTCTTTCGACTTTTAAATGAGTTTAAAAATATGCAATTCTCTCTCCCTTTTGTCTTTTTATTTGGAGAAAGCGAGGGAGAAAGAATGCAGTTTGACACTGGGATCTTGGCATCAATGAATGCAGATTCATGGGCTCGTCAGTTGGGATTTTAAATGTTCTAAATGCTTTACTTTTTACTTTTTAAAAACTTTAAAAAACTTCTTTCCATGCATCAGCCTGCTCCTCATGCGTCATGCATCGTACACAGGGCCCAAAATCACTACCAAAAAGCAGAAATACAGGTGTCCAGTTGCTTTAGCAGCACCATCTCCCAAGCAGTGACCATCGATACAGAAGTCAGGTGCAAGTTCGGCTTTCGGTAGACTGCCCTTCCCTGTGTGGGAAAATCGAGCAATTAGTGCAGCAGCAGAATTCTGGGACTCATGGCCCTTCTCTGTGCCTGTGAAATGTGGCGCGCAGGGCAGCTTAACCATTTCTACATGAATTGTCTTCGCAGAATATGACCGACGGCTAGATAAAGTACCAGCTTCTCTCTAGAGCAAGTCTGCCATCCATCCACTCAGGGATGATGAGAGCACAGCCCGCTGGGCAGGCTCCATCATCCGTAGGACAGACCCCGACAGCTTCTTTTGGGGAAACTGCTGGAAACTGCTTGCATGGAGGGCAGAGGAAATGCTTCAAAGACACATTAAAGCCTCCCTGAAGTCTCTTGACAGAGACACGGCCCCTGGGGAGACGCTGGCACAAAAATCTCTCTATCGGGCCTGGCTTCATCCATAAGAGCTGTTAAGCCTACCAAGTAAGGTGCCCTGCAGAAGCACAACATAAACATGAGCTGTGCAAGTCTCCACATTTTGCCCAAGGTGTGCCAGAGCTTTCCCTGTCCCGAATTGGCCTGACCAGCCATCTTGGACACATCACATTTAGTTCCAACGTGACTCAGGGTGTTGAGGTCTTCATCAGCGATGATGGATGGACAACAAATGCTTTAGAGGCACCAGCTTTTCTGACATAAAAAAAATAACCTCTTTATCTTGAAGAAGATGGCCAGTCAAGGACAAGAAACGTGGTCCGTGGGAAGCCTTCTCCAGCTCCGCAAAGTTGAGACCGGAAGTTTTTAACAATGTTAAGTGACAAAAAGAGAACCATGTCAAGTCAGGAGCTCAGCTTATTTGTCTGCCCGCTTCACCAGCTGGCAACACTTCTGAGCGCTTTGTAAGATAATAATACATGAAATAGGAAGGAAGAGGCACCCCAGGTGAATGGGAATGCTGAGCTCTTTGGCTCTTCAATAGCCGGCTCGGCACACAAGAAGACTCAAGGGTGGAAATAGCTCCCTTTTTTGTTCTTTCTCTATAAAGCCCTTCAAGGTGACAAATTTGCGGCTGGCATGGAATTGCTCAAAGAAAGTTGCTGTCAGCTATTTAATTTTAGAGCGTGAAAACTAGCACGGTAGCCCAAACCTGCTCCAGACCCTTTCCATGTTCTCGGTGGGTCTTAAAATAATTGGCAGAGCAGGGTGGCCTTGATCTTGCCATCTCTGCTCAACACAAAGCATTGCATCCCTTTGTTTCTTGAGAGGGAATGCCCAGGTGGGTCCTTTACCTGTCCCAGAAGCTTTCAAGGCTGGCTCTGACGAAGCGGCCCAGCCCTTCCCAGCTGAGAGCAGGAAGGATGAACTCCACTGGAGAAAATCAGCCCGATGGGGCTTCCTCCCTTCTGCAGCAGGCAGGAACAGCCCAGGCCTCTTGTTGAAAACAAAGGGAAAGAATTGTGCATTCCTGCCATGGGGATCCTTGGCTTTTGCGGTGAATTATTGCTGCGTGTGTGTTTGTCTGTCAGTTGGATGTCTCATTCCCTTGATTTTATGTTACATTTCCACCTTTTCTTCCAGTACGTATTTTGATTTCATCGGGTAGGAAAACAAGTTTTGTCATACTGAATTTTAATATGGACCAGAACTGAATGTGCTGCTAAAACCAAATTAGTTTTTATCAGCAATTTCTGCATTTGGGTGCAATGATTTGTGAGGCATGCCTCAGGAGTTTTCAGGACAAGGACTCCCAAAACTGGCTTCTCTTATCTTTTGGAAATCTTCCTCTTGATGCATAAATCGGTTTTATATTCGTCGGCTTGACCTGAAGGGGGCTGGTGGCTGACCTCACATCGCATCTTGGTTGTGCTTTGACACATTTTTTTCCATCTTGCCCCCTTTGTGAGCAGCGGCTCCTCTGTTCATCCAACAAGAAGAGTCATAACATGAGCTTCAGCTCAGCATTAGGTGTGGTTTTTCGCCATGCAAAGGATCCAGTGTCACCTGAACGCATACAACCTGGGCTGCCTGGAGCTGCTGGGCCAGGCTGCTCAACAACTTGCAGCACCATTCAGATGCCAAGGTTAACTACCAGAACAGTCTCCTCCCCCTGCCCCAGCTGCCCACCTCCCTTACAAAGGTCAGGATCCATGTAACACTTCATTAAATTACTCCAACACCTGGCCTGCCTCTTGAAGCAGGACCTTCCATGTCATCCTTACCTCCTAAAGAGCAGAGTATTAGCATAGCTGTCAGCCTCTCTCCTTTGCTAACCTCTCAGGCACGACAGCCGTCAGAATCCGGCTCAACTCCTGGTAATGAGAAGTGAAGGGAGAAGCACCAAGTTTCATCCACGGCTAAAATCTCAAAGTGGTGCCAACCAGGAGGACGGATGCCTCTCAGACACGCGGGTATCTGTGATGTTCCGATGATCTATTGCACCCATTTTCCCTCCTGGAAAGCCCACCTGGCTGCAATTGCTGCCGACTTAAGGAAGGCAAGAAGGGGCTGCCCCACTCTGGGCAGCCAGGCTGGCTCACCAGCAGCTGGGTGTGGGGAGGCTGACTTGCCTAGCCCGAACTGACTCCACGGGCCAGCTGTCTCTGGCTGCAACCACCCCAGAGGCAGGATTTCCATCTCTTTGGGCTCTGCAGCCCTTCAGAAGACTTGGCTCCAGTCCATCTTCCTGTCTTCAAATGTCTGGACCAACCGCAGGCTTGGCACTGGGGCACACTGGCTGGTTGAGCACATAGTTACAGTCCCATTATTAAAGGGTGGAACTTTAATTTCAGGGGAAAAGCAAGGCAACGTTCCAGGTGCAAATACTCCCTTGGGTTAGTCTTGGCTCTCTCTCTCTCTCTCTCATCCTTCACATTAGAATTCATGTCATAAACACTTTTTTTCTCTTTTGTGGTTCAAGGGGTCCTTTCTTCCACCAGAGAGAGGGGTATAAATAGATCACAACCGTGAATCGAGGTTGCAGAGACCTGAACTCATGTGACCTGATAATCATGATCGGAGGCCTCCTTTCCTTTGAGGCTTTGAGGACTTTTAGCAGCTGAGATGGAATCTACATTTTTTTCTCCTGGGGCTAGTGGTCAGAAGAAAAATAATGCTTCCGTTGAGTTTCTGCCTGTTGGGAAGCCTCAAGTCTTCAGGATCAAAGGTTGGCAGTAACTCCAGATGTTTGGGACCTGTACATGATGCAGCTGCAAGATCTGTGCTGCATGTGGCCATCTTCTTGCAAATAACCAGGAAAGGAACGGAAAGGAAAGGAAAGGAAAGGAAAGGAAAGGAACGGAAAGGACAGGAAAGGAAAGGACAGGAAGGAGGGAGGGGAGAAA
>JANHZT010003220.1:115271-128723 GCA_032468215.1 Stegonotus admiraltiensis | reverse complement strand
GCAATTGGTGCACCAGGCGAACCTGTGCAAAGGTCCCCCTAGCCACAGCTGTCAGATGTTGCTCTAATCTTAGCTGTTGGTCTCGGAGGACACCCAAATTGCAAGCCCATTCTGAGGGGGACAATTTCTCCCCCCCCCCCCGAACCAAGGATGGACAGTCCACATAGTCATTAGGAGGCATTTTATGGGGACCTGGCTGGGAGAGAGGATGCTTATGGATCTACAGTATCATGGACTGTGGTGATCTTTTGGGGTCCCCTGCATCTTGGAGTCTGAAGCCCCCTTTAGCAATGGCTCCCTTCTTTCTGGTGGTTGCAGGGAGGAGAGGTCAACTGGATGGCTGCTCCATTGTGGGGCTTTCCACAGGGATTTTTTCTGCACTCATGACTTTCCAGCTACCTACTTACCAACCAACTGATTTTCTGCTCCTTGGTGCTCTGAGCTTGTTTTTTTTCTTGCAGATGTTTCATTACCAAATTAGGTAACATAGTCAATCCTAGCACTGATTGACTAGCATTGATGATGTTACCTAATTTGGGTCATGAGAAGTCTGCAAGAAAACAACCAAGCTCTCCTCCTCCTCCTCCTCCTCCTCCTCCTCCTCCTCCTCCAACTCCAACTCCAACTCCAACTCCAACTCCAACTCCAACTCCACACTCCCTTCTAGCACTGATGATGTTCCCTAGTTGAGTCATGAAACGTCTGCAAGAAAACCACAAAGCTCAGAGAGCACCAAGGAACCCTCATTTCAACCCAGAGCTACAAATACTCTCCTTTATTGGGCTTTCTGCTCCTTCGTAGTTTTGCAGGTCAGCTCCTGCTTCTGCATTAATGCCTCCTGAATTGAGCTAAAAGATAAAGTAAGCCAGGAGGGAGGAAGAAGCAAAGGGGCCCCTTCAATCATTTGCATGCATATCAGCACATCCTCCATGCACCCCCAGGCATGCCCCTCCATCTGAAAGTGTGCATGTGGGTGCCCGCACAGGTCTTCTGACGGCAAGCCTGTCCCTGCTGAAGTGATCGGAGTCCCAGAGGGAGCCTGGTGATCCATTCCATTTCTGCCCATTTCCCCTGTTTCCTTGGTAAACGGTCGCCACTGACGCCTTTGCAAATCTTCACACTGCATGGAGGAAATGAGACCTATCCATTTGTGCTGGTGCCATTAAAGATTTTCTATAAAGTGCCTGCATTTCCAGTACAGCTGAATGGATTTATGGCAGGGAAAAATGTTTTCCCAGAGAAGTGCAGTGCAGAAAATGCTGTCGACAACAATGATTCACAGCGGCAGGAGGCCGGCCCCTCTCCGAGCCAGCAGTGGCTCTGACTGGGATTTTTCTTATGGGCCTGTTTGGGGCCCCATTTGGGCCTGGTGCTCAGTGCAGCTGAGTTGGCTGCCAAGTACTAAAGTGCCAAGGAAAATGGGGTGAAGATGCCCCTCTCTTCAGGAAGACCTTGTTTGCTCTTCCCTGTGATCTGCGCTTCCTTGCGGAAAAGAATAATTGGAATCCAGCCACTAATAGAGAATGGCAGCAGAATTCTCTCCTAAACAGAGGGGGGGTGGGAGGAAGGAAGGAAGGAAGGAAGGAAGGAAGGTCTTTTTGCACGTCTTCTTCACCTGTATCTAGCAGAAGCATTGATGCAAAGTTGCACCCAGAGCGCTAACAAAAGTTTGTTTCCCCAGAAGTGGGAATGGTGTTCCCCAAGTAGCATGTTAATATTCACACACTTTCAAACACAACTGGAGATATCACACTGCAGGACCTGAACTATACTGGAGGTGGGCTTTGATTCTTTAGTTCAAAATATATTTATATTAGCTGGCCAGGGTCGCATGGCAGCCAGATGGGCAGTGAATACATTTAATCATGAATAAAATACAATATAATAAGTAATGATAATCTAGGAAAGCAAGAAAGGAAGGCACATAACTCAGGAGCCATGCCACGGACCAATTTTCTATAATCAAAAGGATTTGCAATGTCATATTCCAAATGCTTCCCTTTCTTATCCAAACAAATAGTTTAGCAGAGGTCGCCAGTCTGCATTTTTACTGAATTATTTCTCTGATTCCCATCTGTTTCGACACCATAATGGTATTGGGGCTAATTTAAAATGGCCGGATTATAAACTCTTCCTGGCTTCTGGTTTGCAGTGGCCGGTTCCCAGGGTGCTCCTGAGTGAGTCACTCAGTAACGGGAGCTTTTCTGCCCAGGCAACAGACCTTGAAATTCTCCGATCAAATCTCTGCCCCAAGAGTTGCCGGTGGTGGACAATGGAGCTAGAAAACTTTGCAGTGAATGGAGATATTGATTAGCCATATCCATTAGCCTGAGCTGCAGCAAATGGCGTTTTGATACACAAAGGCAACTTGCTTCTAAAGAGTAGTTTTTGGGGTGGGGGGGTTAAAATAGAAAATGGACGTCTGGCTGCCCTTCTTAACTGCCTTTGAATCATGCCTTGCCATTAAGGCCTCAGCAGGTGGCAGCCCTGAGTTACTACCAGGTAAAAGCTAAAGATGTCTGGCTGGTTCCTCTGTGGGGAGGGGGGCGGGGGGGGCTACCTGCCAGAGAACAGCAGGGCTGTCAGGAGTCTGGAGAGTAAAAGAAAAATCTGGGGAAAAGCAGAGGTAGCTGCTCCTCTATTGCCTTCAAGGAAACAGCATGGCTGCATCCAGATCATCCCCGGAGCTGAGCTGAACTTGAGGGCAACCAGAACTTTGAAGGGGCTTCCTTTTGCCAGGTCTTCTCTGGCAGTTCCAAAAATGGAGGCTTCTTGAATGCACGCAAGCCTCTTTCAAGCCGTTGGGCAGTTCAGGAAAAGCCAGCAGAGGCCAGGCCTATGGGGAAGTCTCTTCAGGGAGTGGTGCTGTGGGTGGAGGGTTCAAGCTGATGGGAAACCCCTCAGGGATTTGACAGGGACAGCAGGTGCTTTCCATGGGGCCAAGAGTTCCTTCATGGAAAGTCCAAGGATCACTCTGGCCCCTCTCCCACAACGCTGGTCCCCAGGACATCCTGTGGCTGATTGTTCAAAGCAAGTATCCATGACAATAAAACTAACAGTATGAATGAGAGCAAGGACAGTTTTAAAAAAGCAAGTGGTGTAATAGAAAAGGCCACTGAAAGCTTGGACAAATCAGAAGGAAATTCGACAGTTGAAGGGAGTCAAAGTAGATACATGTTCGGCAAGATTTGGACAATATGATACTGAAAGCAAATGACCCCTGGCTGGGCACCTCCCCCCCCCAGTGTTGACCTGAAGGCAGAAAGACCCTTTGGCTGAAACCCTCAAGAACTGGAGTCGTCAAATGGTAGGCATTCTGAGTTAGATGGACCAGATGGTTGAAGCTTATTTCTTAGACAATGGCTGGGGGGATGGGGGGCTTCCAAGATTTGGGATTTCTGGGCTTTAAAGGTTCACTGCATGCCCTCCGGGGCATCACTTCCTTTTCATGTATCCTATACCAATGTTTTCTTCTGGGATTTCAAAGTCAGTGCCAAACTAAAGAGGAATAGATGGGGAAACTGGATGAATGAATAACACTTACTTAAACGAGAATTTGTTTATTTTTATAACCCAATTATCTGCTCTTTCCAATACTGAACTTCCTTGAATGGTCCTCCTTCCTGCACGACAGCCAGGCAGGGCTCCCCATATCACACAGACTCTTTAGAAAACCATTCAAAATCTGCAGGAGAAATATAAAGCAAAGGAAAAACATGTATTGAGCTGGGCATGAGATTTCTGAGAAATGGTGTTAGCTGGAGTGTTTTGGAGCAAGGCAGTCTTGCATGCTTTCCCTGCAAATCAGGCAGGAAGTAAGCCTTGCTCTCCCTCTCTGACCCCCATCCCTTCCCCCGCCCCTTCCCTCTTTGCAAATAAAAGAAGCAAAATGCAAGGAAGACTCTTGAGGGGGGCAAGTGAGCTGCTGAGGTATCTGCCAGTTGCATCCTCCAGCAGCTGCTTCTGTTTGCAAACCCCGGCCTCTCCCTTTTTGGCTTTTCTTCCATTTCATCTGGGACCTTGGCTCCACTCAGGGGTCCCAACTCCCCCCCCCTCTGGGTTTTGCTTCTGGCATCTAGTTTATGAATCATCTGTTTACAGCTGTGGGTGTGCCAGTCTGCAGAAGGAGACAGGCCACCATAGAGCAGCTGGTAGTGATTGACTGATTCACCAAAAACCCACACAACCTCAGAATGCCACTCCCTTTTTTTAGCAAGGACATGACCTGCACCCTCTTTCCATCTTCCCAGTCTGGTTCCTTAGCAGCAGCTGAGGGGATGGGTGGGTGGGGGCGGGTGGGATGGATCTGCAGCCATCCAGTTTGATGAGGCCCCTTGCTTTGAAGGGATTAAACGCTCTACGTTGACTTGAGGTGGTGCTTCACACCCTGCCATCCAAGCATTGATGCGGAGATGATCCAACATGTTGTGTCGCTTCACTCGAGCAAAAGGATTTCTGCATGTGGGTGACTGCTCCAATCTAGCATTTTCCAGTGAAGCCCCGTTCTGCTCCAGTGAAGAACATGGAAGTGGTTTTACCAAGGCTTGCATTGAGGGAGAAGCCCCAATGCTCTCCACAGTCTTGCTGCAACACGATCCAACATCTCAGATGCTTTTCTCAATTTAGAGACACCCCAGTGGTCAAACTCCCAGCCAGCCACAGGCCAACATTCTTCCCCTGAGGATGGAGATGTCTAATGGGTTCTGGGATAGCCTAAATTCTGTCATTCTGGAGAGGAAGAGTAGGGGCAAGGGGTACAGTGTTGCCCAGTGTTTTCCTTTGATTTTGTCACTTTCACCAGCCTCAGTCTAGGTGTTCCATTGTGGCATCTCCTGGAACTGTGGGGGCTTGGACATGACTCCCTCTGCCAGTTTTACAAAAATAATCTTGGGTGTCAGACGATCAATCACCAGGGCACCAGAGGAATTCTGCTCGTGTTCAACTCTCTTCGGCAATCTTCTCAAGATGCTGGCCTAAGATCTGGGAAAAAGTGAGTTCACATGTGCCAAGAATTGATCTTATCACTGGTTCATTCCTTTGCTAACATCTGGACTGCCCCTCAAGTCCTTCATGCCTTCAGCAGCTTTTATCATGAAAGAGCCCTCTGGACCATTCTTGGCCTTGCTTGTGATGGCATTCTGCTCAAGAATCTGGGTGGAATAATTACCACCTCTTTACTTAAAACACTGACTAATTAGCTTCTTTTAAGTCGAGGGACAGGGGAAATGGCTGCCTTATAGGCGGAAATGAGAACACCGCACCACTTCCTACTGCCATCTTTGGAAAACCAACATATTTTCTGGGCTGTGTAGATACTCCAATTTGCCCAAGGTGGACAAAGCTTTTTTCTTCTGTCTCAACCATCTCAGCTGACTCACAGGTGACCCAGGGTCACCCTACTCCCCTTGAATCATGTATTCATTGGATTGGGAGCCTCTACTGAGAGGATGGGGGCCCTCCAGAGGACAATTACAAGTGGGGTGATTGATTGCCAAATGTTAACCACACACTTTCCAGGGTTTGATAGCAGTAGCTCAAGGATTTTGAGGGACGAGCTTTCCCTAATTCTGCCATTAACCTGATCATTAGCTTGAGACCCCTAAAAGTTGCCCCACAATAGAGCTTGTTGCCACCTTTAATGGATTTTCCCAGGAGGCGATTATTTCTTGATCCCAGAGACAACTGCTGATAGCGCAGAAGGAGAGCCAGCAGCTTCCACTGTTCTTCAAATGAAGAGCAGAGGAACTCACCAAACTTTGATGTGATCAGTTCTAGGGAGAGAGGTGCCTTTGTGGGGATGGGAGGTCACCTTTCTGGATTTGGGAGCAGCACTGCTTAGTCTGGAGTCCATCTATCTGGAAATGAGGAAGCTGGGGGTATTTTGAGGGACATTGTACCTGCCTTTCAATGCTCCAGTAATGGAGTTGGATCTAAGCATGTATCTGATCTTCTCTAATACAGGCAAACCAACCAGTACCAAATGCGTTCTCATTCTCTTCATAAGGCCTTCCTAGAACCTTCTCTTCTATATCAAGCCTATTTATTCTAGGACAGAACTGCTCTCCCTGGGAAATGTTGCTTCTTGGGTTAAAGTGATACGAGGAAAGTAAGCTTAGCCTACAATCTTCTAGTATGAATTCAGAAGAGCGAGTTGCTGTAGTGTGTGTGAAGCCACAGGCTGCCCACCACAGAGCTTCTTGCTCTTCTCACATGCACAGACTTATTTGCATATGCATTAGGAACAAAATGCATCTCTTCTCCACCCAGAAATTGGAGTTCTGGAAATGATCAAGGCTGAAGAATGACTAAGCTGGCAAATAATGCTATTTTCCTAAAGATAAAAGGGGAAGCTTTGATTCTGAAGTCACAGGAGAAGAAAACCTGGATTGGCTTGTGGATGGGGAAAAAAAGGTAAGCCCAACATTTGCAAAAAGCATTCCCCACCACCAGCACCCTCCTCCCCCCCTCCCCCCCTCCTCCTCCTTCTTCCAGAGGTCAGGAAGGGGGGGAAAAGACCCCTTTTGTCTCTCCAGTCCACTTTCACCAGGCAGCCTCAGCTTGGTACCTGCCTGACCTGGGGGGTGAAGGACAGCTCCTGGTGTGAATGACATTAACAGCTGCTTAGCAACAGCAGCTGCTATTGCAGCCCCTGACCAATCAGGCTATGGGGAAAGAAAATGTCAGCCCCATTGCCCTTCCTCCTCCCCATCTTGCAGTCTGAAGTTGATGCGCTCCTGCTGAAAGGCAGAATAAGAGCCATTAACCAGGCTGGGGAAGAAAAGCCTCTGGTCTGTTTTTCAAAGGAATGTCAGTTGCCCCTCCCTGCCCAATTGCCATTGATCGCAGGCTCTGCTTTCCCCAGCTTGGGCTTTCTAACGGTGGCTTGCCAGAAAAGGAACGAATTTGGGTAAAATGGTTTAGTTTAGGCACAAACGTCTCACCCACAAAAAAAGCAATGCCATTAGCCCCGTGGCTACCAAAAATATGTACCTGGAAAACCTGCATACAAAAGTGTCCGCAATAGCCAAAATTGCTTGCAAAATGGGTGGATTAGGAGAAATTCAAATGACAGCTAAGAATTTTCATGTGGGTTTTCATTTCTGAAACAAGTGGATGTGCAGAGCTGGACAGAAGAAACTCCGGATGGGAAGGGATGAAAGGGGAAACCTGGGCAAAACTATCCACCCCCAAATTAAACCCAGCTTCGTTTCTTCATGCCTCCCCACCTTGTCTAACACACAGCTATGGATACCTAAAGTGCTGATTATGATTGCTCATGATCTGCTGGAAGAAAATCATTGTGAAACACAGAGGTGGCAGCGGGAACCCCAGGCTGGCTGGAGAAGAAGCCTTTGGCTGGCCGGCCGGCTGGCCCCTTGCAGCAATGGGCTCGGTGGGGAGTTAATGGCTGTTAGGCTCTTCAAAGGCAACGCAAAGAGGCCAACAATGTAATTATCATGTATCTGTTACACTGGCTTCCTCTTGATTTTATCATGCCACCTTTCTTGGAAAGCCTTTCTTCCTCCGTTGGGCCATCAGTCTCTGGAAGGCTTGGCCAGCTAAAGCAGGGGGCAGCTTTTTAGTGCTGTGTATTCTATGGTGCCACCACCGCCACCCACCATCAAATTAGGCCATGAAATACAAATTAGGTCATAGTGGCTGCACATTTCCTTCACAGTCTCCCCAACTCCCCAACTCCCCAACTCCCCAACAAAACCCGGTTTGTAGGGGGCAATAAGCTGACTTTGTATAAAAATATACAGAAGTATGAAGGCTATTGCTTAATGCATTGTAAGCCGCCCTGAGTCTCCGGAGAAGGGCGGCATATAAATTAAAAAAAAACAAAAAACTTCCTGTTCTGGATGTATTGGGAGACCTGCTTGCACGTGGAAGAAAGTGAGGCTCAGTCTGGCGCTACCAAGAGCCCGGGGATTGTTCAAGTGGAGCAATGGGGCCTTGACCATTGAAGAGGCGGCCCCTCCTTCTACCCGTCTGGGTTCTCTTCTCTGTCAAGCACATAAGACCGAATCCCCCCCACCCCCATGGCAGCGTTACTGCAACACGTTTCTTGAAAGGATTTCAAACGAAAGAGGAATCCGGCTATTTCCTGAGGGTCTGGGTGGTCACAACTCAACACAACAGGGCAGGGGTGAAACCCAGCAGGTTCTGACAGGTTCTAGAGAACCGTTAGCGGAAATTTTGAGAACTGGTAAATACCACCTCTGGCTGGCCCCAGAATGGGATGGGAATGGAGATTTTGCAGTATCTTTCCCCTGCCACACCCACCAAGCCATGTCCATAGAACCGGTAGTTAAAATTTTGAATTTCACCATTGCAACAGGGTGATGTCCTTGGGAGTCTGTGGTGCCAAGATGGAGCAGGACACACCACAGAGTTGCCTCTTCTTGGAACTGGCTTTGCGTTTGCAGCTGACTGGGGCCTTTTATGTTGCGGGACCTGTTTAATTGGGGCCATGCAAATATTTGTGCCAATAACTGTTCATCGGGGCCCCATCGCTGCAGAGAACAGCCTCATTTTCTGAGCGAGAGTGGCTGTATTTGTGCCAACCTGGCAAATGGAACATGGAGCTTATCAAATGAGAACATTAATAAAATGAACATCTGTGAAGTTTTGGTGACTTGTGGGAATTGTAGCCAGACAGAGACACAGAGAAAAAGACAGGAATTGAAATTCATGAATCCACATCTTAATCCATCAATGATCATTATATTTTTATTATTTTCTGTTCGAACAACAAGAGGCAATGGGAAGAGTGAACAAGGATCGCAAACTGTATGCCAATGGTTAACTGAAGGGTACAGCGAAGGGACCTTCCCTCGCCCCCCTATAATTGGTGGGGTTTCTAATTACGTTAGGTCCAGTCTGCCTTCCGATGAGAGAATGACGACAGAGGCAGGTTTTTTTTCTCAATTCCTACAGGGAACTTCAAAAAATTCCTAACGAGAATGGGAGATTCTTATTGGTTGGGTTATGTAAGCAATTTTAGAAGAAAGTCTTCATGAAGCACATTACAAATGATAGAATGGCATTTCATTTAAGGCATCAGCCCCATAAATGACAGGAGTGGAAGTCAATAGCGGTATAATACCAATAGAGCAGCCATCATAACCAAGTAAAGAACGACTCAATCAAAGTTCATTATGCTAACACAGGCAGGAGGCCTTCCCGCTACAGTGAGACTGAGAGAAGGGAGAGTTTGGTAGGGTTTGATGGAAATGTTCTTGAGCTTGTTTGAAAAGTGTGACTTTGTGAGAGAGGAAAGCAAAAAATAAAAAAGGGGGGGGGAGGGAGAGCTCAGCATCACTGACCTGGATTATCCCAGTCAAAGCAGCCTTCTGAGCCATTAAGATTAGGATGAACAAAAAGAGCCTTGCTACCGGTTTAGCGTATTGTGTAAGCTCAGTCAATGGTGATTTAGAAAACAGGCCAAGATTAAAACAGACCATTGTTTAATGCCGTGATTCGTTTAAACTAGGTACTTTCTGGCTTACAGAATACAAGCGGTGAGGGCATTTCTGTCAAGGCATTCTCATAGCAAGAGAACAAATTTAACAAGCTAGGAAATGCCCCAAATCGTCCCGTTGGTGGAATTGCTAGAGCCAGGACCTCCCCAAAGCCAGGTCTCATTCCCACCGATGGTTTTGCTTTGTGACCTGTGAAACAAATGTTCATCCACCATTCAGTTGGATGCAGGGCATGGAAAGAGTAGAGGGCACGAAAGGGGAGAAATGGAGCAGGGTGTGCCAGAGCCTCCTCCAATCAAACTTGCAGGCCTGCTGGAAAGGCGGGAGATTTCCAGCCCTCCTTCTTTCCGAGTGGAAGTGACAAGTCTGACCTGGATGACCATCAGGAGCAGGGGGTGGGTGGGGTTTTGACCACTTTTTCCAATCTTTTCTGGACCCACTTTTCATCCAGCAGAGAATCACAGGCCGAGGCAGGTTCTGCTTTCCCTAAACTGACCCGTCTGGCCTAGCTAAACCAGAGATGCTCAGCTGGTTCTACTACAGAAATACTAGTCGGTCATGACCCACAATCTAATGGGCTGTCCGCGGCACATCTCTTCTCTGCTTGCACATCTTACAAAACCTGGTGAGGGGATTCTACTCATCTCTCCGTCACACAGGCTGGGCTCAGCATTGCATTAAGCCAGAAGGTGGCTTGTTTGGTTTTGTCCTTGTATGGTGTGTACAGCCGACCAAGTGTGGCCTGTGACCCTTGCACAGATGAAGCTTAGGTTGAAAGAATGGTTGGGTTGCTGCAGTGCTACAGAAAGACCCTGAAGGCCTCAGAAGTAGCTGTTGGAGCATTTCAGAAAACATGGAGGAGGACCTGCAGAACTGGAAGAGAGAAGGGCAAACCTGGTCAGATGCTCTCTTGCCCACTTGACTGGCAAAACAAGGGACATGTTGCAGGGCCCAATTTCTTACTCCGAGGATCAGTGGCAGCAGCTCCATCTCAGCACAACTGCCTTCCCTGGAATCAGAATCCACAAGGGCCTTCGTTCTTTGCAGTACGGCATAAAAAATATAATTGTTTCCCAGGGTATTATCATCTGCTCAGAAGATAATTCAGCAGCTGCAGGCTATGAAACAGGCTTCTAAGCGTCACGCCACAACTTCGTGCTCGTGCACACTAGAAATTAGAAGCCTCCAATGTCCTTCCTCAGATGCGGTTATTGATTTAATCAAACTTTATATACCATTTCCAGGGAGAGGACAATATATGACCAATTCAAAATAGCAAAAGATAGACCCAGTATTTCAGGTACATTAAAAAAAAAGCTACTCAAGTCATATAAGGTCGAATGTGAGCCGGATGTTTGCTTCATCTGGTGCTCACCTTCTGCAGCTCCTTCCTGAACCCAATTCCCCCCAGGTATATCTGGGCTTGCAGATGGGAGATGTGCTCGGTCCATGCTGGGGGGCTGCAGGGAGGCTGCAGAGTCCAGGCAAGGGGCATTGCAGAGCCTGGCCCGTGGAAGTGAAGGAGAGCCCTGGAGGCTGAGCGGGGGTGGGGTGAGGGGGTTGGGGCAGTTGGGAGGATAGAACCCTCTGTCGGCCATGTAGCCTTCCCTGCAGGTAGTAAAGAAACGGGGTTCTTCTCCCTGAATCCAGCCACTGACCCTTCCTGACACCCATGAGTGGTGGGCATGGAAAGAAGGAGGCCATCTTTGCTTTGCTCTCACAGCAAGGAGGGAGGAATGTCCGGGGGGGGGAGCCAAGATAATGATTGCATCTGCCATTTTGACCTTTTCTAATCCCTTCCTGAACAAGGAGGCCTTTGTCAGGCTGTGGCCTGAGTAGCCTCTTCAGAAAGACTCAGCTACCGACTCAGCAGCTGAAGAAGAGGAAGAGGAAGAGGAAGAAGAAGAGGAAGAATGCGTGAGCTGATGGAAAGTCTCCTGAGCAACCTAAACTCACCAGTCAGTTCTTCCTCTCCCAACCCTGATCTTGCCCATTTCATGCTGAGTATGAAGCAACAGAACACAAGATTATATTTGTGTTCTGCACACCCAAAACACACTGCGGGCATGATTTAACACTTCTGTCTTCTGTGGGATATTAGAAATCGCAGTGGCCGCTCTCTCCTATTTATTGATTTAATGATTTCTCTCTGTATCCGAGCCATTATTCACATTCTGTATCCTAAAATGTGCTCCGTCTGAACTATTCTGTTAATGTCTTCCAATGCAGGGACTGGCTGTTGGTGGATGTTGTAGGAGATGCATCCAGAGGATAAAAACTGCAGGGCTGGAGGAGACGTTGGCTGTGGTTCTTAGAAAACCCAAGGCCATAGGCGAGACTAAGAAGTGAGAAGAACGTGGTTCATACTGTTGCTGCAAAGATGATAGTCACTAGAAGACAAAACAAGACTTAACAAATGGCCTGGGATAAATTGGCTTATGCTCCCTGCACTCAGTTTGCTCTGGTGCCTCTAGGAGCACCACAGAGAAGCAGAAAGGAGGCGACCCTCTCCCTCTTCTCTTTCTGAGGAGGCTTTCTTCTTCTTTGCGTGCTCTGAAGGGAGGGGATGGAGAGGACCTTGCAAATGGAGCCCCAGGACAACTTGGAAGGCTCTGTGCACATGCTCAGCCAAGGACTCATCTTTATAATTGGGTTTTGCCCTAATCTCCACAGCCCCGCCTGGCATGACTGAACACCAATAGAGTTATTTCAGGACCTATCCTGGGCAGAGTCAATGGGTACGTTGTCAGAACAGGCTATTGATTGCCTTGTGCTGACTAATGAATTCTTCTGTTTGAGAGTCCACCAAAATGGGGCTCTGTGACAGCAAAGCTGGAAGGGGAGGAGGCAAGGAATCCCCGCAAGCATTCTCCATTTTTCTGATGCTTGGGCCACTGTGGGTTGACAGCCGCACTATGAAAAGTCAGCAAACTTCTTGGTGCACGTGTAGCTGAGAGGCCACGGAAAGAGATTTATTAAATATGGCAGCTTGTCAAGGGGAACTTCCAGAATGTTTTCCTAACCCCTGATCCTTGCAGATTCATCGTTTCCTCTGCTTTCTTCATCACAAGATCATTGCATCTCCCGCCCCCTTTCAACTTTCAGCCAGAGTCCATGTACATCTCCCCTCCTCAACAGAGATATAAAAGGGAGGGGTTGCACTGGCTCTGGTTCTGCAAAGGGCTAATAGGATCAGCTCCCTGGCTGCCAACCAGCCAACCCCAACTGATGGGGGTCAGCTTCTTCCCCACTTCAGTTCAGGAAGGCTGATTGGAGTCAGCAAAAAAGGAGTGGAAGGAACTGGCCAGGAGATTCCAGATCTTGCTGAAAATAGAAGGAGCTACACCAGTGCTGGGAAGAAGCAGAGGAGACACTGCAAAGGTAGGACAAAAGGGACTCTTCCAGGAGAGCCTGACCCCACCTTGCTTTGCCTCTTCTCCTGGCAAGGCATTGCAGCTGAGCAACACAAGGCATGGGGAGCAGGGCCTGTCGCTTCCTTGAGGTTGCTCAGCTGGAAGGCTGGAGGACTCACAATCCATGTTCAGATGCTGCTCAGGAGACCCAGAAGGCACTGCAGAGGCCGGGCAAGTCTGGTCAGGAAAGGGTGAGTTTTGGAGAAGGGCTCAATATAATGGTCAAGTATTTCCTCTGTTCCTCTCAGTTCAGCAGCTCCAAGTTGGGCTGAAATCTTGGAGTGCTACTGTTGGGCAACTATGAAGGATCATAGTCAAGGAACCAGCACTGACTTGCTGGAAGAAACATCTGACAAGATGAATCCCCAGAGACACACACAAATGGAGTGGATCCATTAGATGGACTCAGAGCACTGGAAGGGCATCAGAGTAGCAGCAGCAGGGGTGAAATCCAGCAGGTTCTGACAGGTTCTGGATAACCGGTAGCAGAAATTTTGAGTAGTTTGGAGAACCGGCAAATGCCACCTCTGGCTGGCCCCAGAATGGGGTGGGAA